>CAEFZX010002462.1:0-63777 GCA_903066825.1 Alfaro cultratus | reverse complement strand
ATCCATTTCCTAACACTCTTGTATATTCTGTATAATCTGTGCACATAGCTCCCATATTTATATTTACACACAATATTGTATAGCTCCTTGCTACTACTCTCTGTTTATACATAACCCCTTATAGTATATACATACATAGTTTTGTACACCTGTAAATAAATATTTAAATCCTGTATAGCACTTCTGGATAGATGCAAACTACATTTTGTTGCTTTGTACTTGTGACAGTGCAATGACAATAAAGTTAAATTCTATTCTATTCACTAGCCTGGACTGCGGATACAAAGCAGGGTGGTTTCATGCCTTCTTTTTTTTATCCTGAATTCTGACCATCATCTGAATGTTGTATCTGAAATGTCAGCGAACCTGTCCTTAGGTGACAAGACTGTGGTTTTCTGCCACTGAAGATCATCTACTTTAAGGTTTGATGTGCATTTTGGAACGTTATTTTTCACACCTTTGTTGTGACAAGTGATTATTTCAGCTACTGTTGCTGTTTTATCATCTCAAACAAGCCTGCCAGTTCTCCTCTGACCTCTGAAATTAACAAGGCATTTTTATCCACACAGCCATGGCTCACTGAATAGTTTCTCAGAACATTCTCTTTAAACCCAAGAGATGGTTGTGGGTGAAAATTCCAGTAGAGTTTGGCAGCAGTTTCTGAAATACACAACCCAACCCATCTGGCACTAACAACTGTAACATTTTTAAAGTGTCTTTATCCCCATTTCTCTATATACGTCAGATTAATTTACTTGTCAGCATTAACGTTTAGAGCTCCAACATCTTGGTAAGGTAAATATATGCATTTTTAATTTTTAAAGTTCATGTTCCATTATATTTAATGAATCTGGTAAATCATTATGCGTCAACAAGAACACTAAGTTCATAGATGCTCCCAGGTTTCACTTACTTTGAACTAAGTAAATTAAATGAAAGGTCCTTCCCCATGTTGTGAAAACATTTTACAAAAGTAGATATTGAAACACATCTAATTTTACACTTGGTCACAAATTTATCTCAGCTTGTTATGTTCTATTCCACACATCAAGCATGGGTTTGGACCAACGCCAAAGATGCCCAATATTGCTAGTGTGTACTCTAAATACCAAAATGTGTATATGTATGTAAAATAACAATCTGCATTTAATTAAGCAAAAACATCTCCATAATTTAAATAGTAAGGAGTTGATGTTGTCGCTAGAGCTCAGATGTTGTCCTTATTGTGGTCAAAAATGCAGAGTTTCAATTTCAATTTGAAACTTATGATTTCTGGGGTCAATGAATCCTGCACTACATTAAGAGGTGAAAAGCCCAACTTGCGATTTTTATTTTGAATTGTAATGTTTTTTCCCCACCTTGTGACATTTCTATTTACCTCATATTAAACAATAAATACAGTGTAGGTGAAAGAAATAGCTTACAATGAAACGCATTTCCTTTCATGATCATCTTTTGGTTTGCTGAAAAACAAAATATGTTGGAAAAAAATTACAATTTATCTTTTGCAATAATCCAGTGCTGCTAATTCAGTGCTTATGAGTTCTTGTGGAAATTTACTCATCAATGATGTACATTTGATTGCTTACGTCAGGTCAAAGACAGTGTTCTTTACTTATTTTGATAAGGTTATTTTACCAAACAGAAAGTTTCTGCAATGTGTGGGCAGGAACAGATATGATTGGCTTGAGGCAACTCTAACAATTCACGCTGATTTTAATTACAGCCAACAGGGCGATGCACACCACATTAAATACACCAGACACGCAGGGCTACGTCTCAGGCGAAGTCGTCCTCTGTGTTTTATCCTTCCTTGTCACTCTTGCTAGTCATCCCACCTTTGGATGCCCCCTCCTTCACTTTAATCCAGTGGCGGAATTTCACTCGAAAAGTGATCAAAGACCAGTAGCACGATGGCAGGTGAAGCTGTAGCTTCAACTGTTGACAACCACCTAGCAATTTTTCCTCCTTTCCTTCTTTCCCCTTTCAGAAAAAAAGAGCAGAAAACCTAAACAAGGCTTGGTGAACCGCTGTGAGTTTGAGTCTCTGAAAAACAGTTTCTTCTTGTTTTTTTTTTACTTTCTTCTCTCTTTTTTTGCAGAAAGGGAAGTTGGTATAGTTGTTTCCTTCTTTTGACGGTGATCTGTGCTACCTTCTCTTCCTCCCCCTCTGCGCACTGTGTGGTGGCCGGTTTGAGGAGTTCTGTGACAGTAAATTACGGTACACTTGAGACAGACGAGCAGCAGGAGCTGTAGAACAGAGAGAGGAAGCGCGACGGGGTTTAGGCTTTATTAAGACTCAACCACCAGTCACTGGCACAACAACCCAACATGTAGGTGAAGGATGCAGCACAAAGTATCTTTCTCAACCTATAGGTAGTCTACCAGTGAAGTAAGATTCACATCAGCTATAATGGGCATCTCATGTCAAAAAGTGTAGAAAAGTGTTGTTGGAGAATTTTCTAAGCTACAGATGGACAACGGTACTATTAACCAGAATCAGTTATGGTGCTTTGACCTGGAGTTCATTAAAAGTTGCTTGCTGAATGGAAGTGATGTCGAGATTTGTTTTTCATTTTCTTAAATCTACAACTCTGTTTGTTAATCTATGGAGAACAAGCTGTGATTGAAAAAAAATAAAATAAATCATTCTACGCAGACACACAGCTCGCATCCTGTCTCATAAAATTAGGTAGGTAGGATTAGAGTAATCACTTGTAAGTCTTTCTGTATAACAAATGTGATGATTAGAAAGTCTCAGACTGAAAGACTTTGTTTTTAGAAAAGCAGAAGAAATATTCATCTGCGCTTGCACAATTACTTTGTTTGATCTGAGCTCTTTGTTTGACTTTATAAGTTTAAGCCAAGTAGAGATCAGGCCAAGAAGACCAATCACGGGCCAACAAAAATAAGATCTTGATCCAGATCCAGGAGAGCTACAGATAAAATTAGCTTATGATAAGAGTGAGGACAGGAGTAACTTATAATAAGTCAAATACTTTTTAGGAAAGTTATGTTGGGGAATTGAAATAACCTGCTTACTTTATTATTTACTGAATTATAAGAACAGCAGGTAGAAGTTAATTTAGTTTTAACTTTATAAATTTCAAAATTGCACAATAAACTAAGTGGCATTTGTCATGTTCTGGTGATATTAAGTAGGTGGCATTCCTTGTCTCCTTCCAAATGTTATAAGATCAAACAGCACTCAGTAGGAAGCAGGACCTGACATGCTCGACAGTCAAGCAGCATGAAATCAGTGCGAGTCCTTGGTCAACCTCTGTCTCTGTCAATGTTTGTACTTAGAGCTAGAATTTAGACATGGGTCACTTTACCAATTTTAGGTTCTTTTATACATGTACGCTACAACAGATTATACATGGTCAGTCCAAAACCAAGGTACAACCTTGGTTAAAGAAAGAAAACACGTAAGAGGCTCACATTGAATACGTACTGCATGATTGATGATGTTATATTAAGTTATCTAACTGTGACTAATACAATGTCTGAACTCACTGCATCAGTTTAGTTCAGTTATCTGAACTGAAACAGTGAATAATTTCTAACTTCTTTATCAAGCACTGTTAAAGACATCCTGTAGTCATGAAAGAAAAATGTCTGTTTCAGAAGGATCAAATTACTGGCAAGCATCAAAGAAAGAAATCATCTAAGGAGATTGGTGAAACTGAAAAAGAAAATGGTAGAAGTGTTCAGGAATTTGCTAAAAACCGAGAAGAAATCAGGGAACAAGAAGCAATGTTGTTGCAAAACATTTTAAAAATGCTGAATGATTGGTGATCAGTTAAAGGTTCGGTGTAATTGAATAATTAAAAAAAAACACAAAAAAACAGCAGTAATGTTGGCTATGTTCGGTAGTGGAAGTAAAAGAATTTTCTTTTTTTTTGTGGGCTCTAGTGTCCCTTATTTTGACAGTAGGCTGACAGGAATGGGGTAAGGAGAGGGGGGAAGACATGCGGCAAATGCCGCCGGGTCCGGGAGTCGAACCCGCGACGGCCGCGTCGAGGACTCAAGGCCTCCAAATGTGGGTCGCGCTAAACCCTACGCCACCACAGGAAGCCCGTAAAAGAATTTTCTAAAGCAAAATGCAAAGAAAACTTACGGGTATGAGACTAACCAGCTGTGCAGCCTTTTTTAAGGCTTGTTCAGTAAGAACTGTCATGCCTGGTGTTTACTGAACAAGCCTGTGAGATTGGTGTGTTGACCTGGAGATAATGGCTGCATTTGGTCAGGCCAACACATTGCTCATTCTTTGGGTTCTGTTTCCGAAGAATGAGGTCAATTGTATTTTTAATGTATAGAACAGAAATAAGCCAAGCCCACATAGAAACAAATAGGAACATTTTATCTTACTGGACTTAGCTCAGACATGCACCACAAAACAAAGATATAGCAGACTCTAGATGGATGGATGGTAGTTGGCAATACCTAAAATCAAGCTAGATTCAGAGACTTTGGTACAGATGCGTTCAAAAACAAAAACACAGCAGTTTCTTGCTTGCTAATGTATTTGATACAGTACAATAATTCACCTGTTTTAAAAAAGGTCTATGTAAGAATTTGTTGGTCAATAATTCTGCTTAACTTTAGTCTCCAAGCATCTACAATACTTTGCATCTGTAATACCACATCTATATCATTGTTTGTCCAAACTTATGCTCACAAAAGCAGTATCCTGCTTTTTGTGCCCTATGCATGGTTCTTTGACAAAATAGTTTGACTTCCCATGTGTCATGGCATTAATGGATTCAGATTAACTTAAACTGCAGAGATTATAGTGATATGTGAATCAAAAGGAAGGCAACTTTGTTTCTTTAAGACGTTCCACCGCTCAGCCCGAAGGATTGTTCAGTTCTGAACATGGGTTGGAAGCTTGGTTGTAGTCAGAACAAAGACACAAAAGGCATCAGTGATTTAAAGAAAGATACATTTTCAGTGTCATTTCAGTCTCTGCCACACACAAAATAAAAGACTGTAACATCGATCTTAAAGTGGTGATGGTAAAGAATATGCCATCGTTCAGAGAAATCTCGTCTGCTCTCTTTGAAGTAACGGCTATCGCAATAAATAAGACAGAAGATTATCAGAGTGAAACTAAATAATGGAAGGAGTGATTACATTTAAGAAAAAAAATCAAACATATTCAGCCAGTTCCTTTTTAGTACAAATTAAGATGGATCATTGCAGATGGCAAAAAACGTGCAGCAGGAGAAGCTGTTAAATTGAATGTTCATATACGAAAAGTATTTCAAATGCTGTCTAAATAAAAAAAGAAATGAAAAAGGAGAGAAGAAAGGGTTGGGAAAAAAATAGATTTACATTATAAATGCACAGGTTTCCTTTCAATAGGCCTCTTCAAAACTCTGTCAGGTTTTTAATGGTGGGCAAGTTCAAAGTGGCACTAGAGTCCCACTGCTTCCAGAGATACAACAGGAACAGTGTGAGTGTGACCGTATCCACATGCGGTCTTTCTGTCCTACACATACACTCACACTGTGTCCTGGTTCTTCACACCAAATCCTCTCATACTACCTGCTGTATTGTGTGAAGTGTGTATATGTGACTGACAAGTGTGTAAGAGAAATCGATTGCTGTCACTTCTTTGTCGCTCCCATGGTTCCTTCCCTCCGATCCACCTCTGCTTCACCACTGCGCACTTTTTCCTTTCTCACTTTCTTCCAGCTCCTTTCACTCTGTAATTTAAGTTCTTCTGTTTTGCTTCTTCTTTTCTCCCAGTTTGTCCTGGATTGTTGGCAGGGGATTGCTGAAAATGGTATCCCGGGGAACGTTACAAACACTCTGCAAGGCGCTCCGGATCCCGGCACCAGCCAGCCCCAGCTAACCAGCCGTGCCCCACGGTGATATCGCTGCATCAAAGCCACAAATCTCCCCCCCCCCCCCCTTTTTTTTTTTTTCTTCTTTGCCTCCCTCCGCGTTTCTCTGTCTCTTTTTCTGTGGTGGCACTTCCAGCAGCTTCGAATGTTTAAACTTCATATATCAGCCTCATTACGGAGGCTCAAAGCTTTCCATCTACTACTAAAGGCGCTCATTTGAATTTTTAATCACGCGTACGTACGAGTGCTGCGCTCAGCAACTATCTGACGCGGGCGTGTACATACACACCCTTTCAGTCACATCTCTGCTCCTTCAGCTCTTTCGCAGTGTTCTTCCTGTGAAGTTTTCAAGTTCAAACTCGGGGAAAAAAAAAAAAAAAAAAAAAGTCTCCGTTAAATGTTCACCCGACATATTTGGAGTCGGAGCCATAATTGTCGGCACTCGCTTCAGATGGCATTGTGAGCATAGTAGCGTTGCTGGTGGGCGGCAGAATGTTTGCTTGGGGTAACTGTAGCCTTGGACAGGCAAGCCGAGGTGCTACTTTAGCGCTGCCTCTCTCTTTGATGTCAAATGTGTAGTCTGAGCGTAGAGAATGTTATATATAAAAAATACAGTGACACATCACTCGGTTTCCTTACTGGATGTACTGTAGCTATGGAAGGCCTTCTCACGCTCGGTTACCATGTGCATACAGTCTTGGCTAAGCTACAGAGGGACTTTGTATCTTGAGCAATAACAGGGAGAGAGAGAAAGAATCCTTTAGATCTTCCTGCAAGAAGTACACCTTTGAATCTGAATTTCCTTACAGAAAAAAAAGCTCTTTGAAAATCTAATGCATAAACATTATCTCACCCCCCACTACCACCACATCCTTCTTCTTCTTACTGCTTCCATTCCCTCCCTCTCACCTAAAGCGCAAAAGCTTCTGAACGACTTTGGAAGAACTTTCCCTTTTTTTAAGAGTCTTCAGTAACTTAAATAAGAGGCAGTCTGGGATTTGGATATTGTTATGTCTCATCAAAGGAAGAGATCTTCTGCTGTCCTCCCTTGCTGGTTTTCTTGTTGTCTGTCAAGAAAGATGCCCCTCCTCAATGTAGTCTGAAATACCATGCTTTGTCCTATTCCATTTCTCCTACTTTTGGCTTTTATTTTCTGAAAAGTAATCTTTGTTAGGTTGCAAGCTACCTCATAGAATTGGTGGCTCTTTTGGCTCCCAGACATCTCTTTTGTTATCATCTGTAGCCTCATGTATGTCAATAAATCGTTTTGCATTCAGTGTTTTTATAAGAAGCCTAATTTTATGAATTTACTACAAAAGCTGTTATTCTTACTTTTGTGAAATATCTTAAGCTTAATTTTCATTTAACTCGAAGACAAAAACAGTAAATGGTCCGAACAGATATGAGTATTCAGTCTGCCCCTCTGTTTTCACATAATGGTATGATCCCTCATCGTCATATGTGATTGGCCACAAAGCCACCTGCAAGAACCACAAGCTGGTTCTTGTTTGACTACAAGGCCTCGACTCTTAGAGCGCATGTCCCATCACTCTGAGTCACCAAACAAAAGAAATCAGCTGGAGAAAGTCAGCAATGGTTGCTTTCTGCTGCAAGAACAGTTCTAATTTCTTCTATATGGCAGTATAATGTAGAGGTTTTATCAAAGACCAAAAGAATTGCCAAAAATATTCTCTACAATGGACTATCCAGGATGTACACCCTTGGAAAAAGGCAACAGCTCCCTTTTGACCAAAGACAAGTGGGCATAGACAATGGATGGATGGATTTTAGAAAGTATTTGTCTGTGTGTGTAAAACTGTAACCTGGGCTTGTGTATTTGGCTGTAATACAGCCAAATGCCCTTCATAAAAGTATTACCTTTTATGAAGGGCAGCACTCATAGAATAATCACTACTGGTCTCACTCATGCTGCATTTATTGATTTATTTTTGCAATTGACAACCTCGCTGCTTTCTGCAAATCCCCACAGTGAGTGGTAGGCAGTCAATATTGTGTCTTCCTGATGTCATCGTCAGGCTTTTGCAGCTTGGAGTCTAGAACGTCATCATACGTTTGAAGGGCTGGTAATAAAAAGCCTTGCAATGAGTCAAAATGAAGCCAAAATTGCATTACTTTGAGATTTATTTAATGCCACCCATGTGTCACCCCTCTCCCACTCATTCTTTTCTCTCTTTCTATTAAAAAAACCCCTCTTATACACCACGAATGCTGCCCATTGCTGACAACCCCGTTTCTCCTCCCCTCTTGCACCTGCTGCTGTGAACAGCAGGATCCCAGTGTGCGATTCTGTTCATCCCTCGCTTTTTTCTCTGCACTTACTGCTCGTCCCTCCATCCCTTTCTTTCATGTGTGCACTGCTGTCAAGCCCAGCTGGATCAGGCCTGGCAGTCTATTCGCATGCTGTCTTTGTTGGTGTTGAAACAAGCAGTGCTAAGCCACTGATGGTAAAGCCCCAAAACTCATCTTTTTACGTATAAGAGACTAAGTTGAAAAGATGCAAAAAATGTGCTTAGACTTATTCACAGTAGTCATGCTTGTACTTGTCTTCTTGGAAAAACACAACTAAGGTCAGTAATTTTGTTTTTATAGCTTTTTTCAGTAAACACTTTATATTGAAGACTTTCTCAAAGTTTTACTGTAGAACAAGGGAAGGCACTCTGAAGTATGGCAGAGTGACTGAACTTAATGAGAGTCTTGAAACCACATTTTCATCAATGAGACGTGAGCTATGAAGGTGCTACTTATTTATAGATTTATTAACAAATAAATCCAAAGGTGGTTTAAATGTGTTTGTGTTCTTTTAGAAAACATCACTGAACTGAAGATCTTCAATTAAAATCATACTTACAGCTGATCTTGGTGGATTCAACAAAAACTGTGTCCAGATGTAACAAACATGTCACTTAAAATTTGCAGTTGTGTTTCTCAATTCAGGTGCTCACGACCCCCCGCCCTGCATGTTTTAGGTGTTTCCCTTCTGCCACACACCTGGACTGAAATATTTTGGTGATTAACAGGCTTCTGCAGTACTTAATGGTCATACAATCATTTGAATCAGATGTTCTGGAAGGGAGGCACATCTAAAACATGCAGAGCCTGAGGACCGGAATTGAGAAGCACTGGCTTAGTGTCAGCTACAGTTAAAAAATGAGCCATGCTTTTATAAAATCTTCTAAACACATAATTTGTTTTCACATGAAGAAATAGACACATTGCATAGTTCAAAAATATTTGAGACTTTGGGTACATTTTTTTAAATTGACAACAGAACTAATCTCAGAAAATGTAGCTACGAAGAATACCACAATATATCAGTCATTTGTGAAAACAAAAATGGAGATTCGTTTTTCCTGAAGTTTGGACGAAATCTCCTTTTGTCCTGTCCTCATGAACCCTGCATTGTATGACCTCTCACATCACCTGAACTAAATGTAGTTTAAGGCTCATACAGGCCCTAAGACAGGGGTGGGCAATCCTGGTCCTCGAGGGCCGGTGTCCTGCAACTCTTAGATATCTCCCTGGTCCAACACACTTGAATCAGCTGAATCACCTCCTAAGTTCAGTCAGGTTCTCCAGAGTCCTGCTAATGACCTCATTATTTGACTCAGGTGTTTTGAAGTAGAGATACATCTAAAAGTTGCAGGACACCGGACCTCGAGGCCTGGAGTTGCCCTAAGAAATGCTGACCCTTATGTCTCTTTTAAACAATTGAAACAGTATATCAGCCTTGTATTGCAAAATTGTTGGTACTAATAACTTAAGTTTGACTCAGTAAGACCTATAATGATAGTGAGTTCAGTTATGCCCAAACAGACACATAATCTGTACACACCAACACACAGATACATCACTGCAAGCCATCCCTTTCAAATTCTAACTTCATCCTAATTCTTCTCAAAACATCCGCTGTTTTTTGATGTTTCATTTACATGGACAGAAAAAAGAGGGAAAAAAAACATCAAAGATGAACATTTCAGCAATCAGCTATCACTCAATTAGTGCTCAGCCACTTTTCCTCTTGTGCACTTCTGAAGTAGAGCGTGGAGGGTTTTTGAAAAGTCTTTGAAAAAAAAAAAATCATACTTTTCCCTTTATCACTTCATCTCATTGCAAAACAATTTCTTCCTATTATCCTCACAGCAGGGAGCCCCGATGTCCTGTAAAGGTGTGCTGCCATGCTTTATAGGCTGAGGCGAGAAGCCTCTTTTATGCTTTGCACCTTGTACCCCGGATACATTAAACAGAATCAAAGACGACATTTACATACCATTTGTGTTTCATGTTTGAGGAGCTGAGACAGACTCTGCGTTCATCCTATGTGAACGTTGGAACGTTTTGACTTTCTGAACTTTTGTGGAGAAAGATATAGTGGGAATGGATGATTGAAGGATAGAAGGAGAAAGATGAAGAGTACCACTCTCAAAGTTTTGATACAATTCTGTTTTGATATCCTGCCACAAATCTCCTCGTTTACGTTCAACTTTAGTGGCATAAATTAGAATTTGCATGAAACTTCCTCTTATTCTCAAACCTCAGCTGAGACGAGTTATCCTTATGATCTTGTCCTTCATATGTTTGACATGCTAAAAGACAAATTAGCTATGATCTTTATTATATTTCCAAGAATTCTTTTCTAGGAAAGAAAAGATTTCCAACAAAATGACATTAACTTGCAGAATTAAACCGGTTTCGTTTCATGATATGCCTCACTCTTACCCCTGTTAATGTCTGCCTCAGTGTCACTTTTAGATCACTAGGCAAACATGAAACAATATCTCTGACTCATTCAGATCAAGTATATATTAAATCTCATAATGTGCATTTCCCCCCACTGTTGAATATTTTTTGACTCATCTTCTCATTTGGTTTGGTTTGATTGCAAAACCTGTTAAGCTAATGTCCTGCCACAAACAAAAAATGGTTCAGCAATGGCTTGAGAAGCAAAAAGGTTGAGGTGTTGATGTAATCTCCATATTCCCCAGAGCTTGATCCTATCAGGCAACTGTGCAACTTGCTGGACAAGAAGTCAGACATATGGAGGCCCAGGCTTGCAATTTATAAGATGTAAAAAAAAAAATCTGTTGCCAAAATCTCAGTGGCACATACCACAGAACGCCTTCCGGAGTCTGGTTGATTACATGCCTCTATGGGTCATATTTTTATAATGCAATGCTTAATGATGTATATTTAAACAAATATTTAAACAAGGCAAAATCAGGAATAAAGACATAAAATTAGGGGGAGGGGGGGGAGAAAATTGTGATTTTTGTTTTTTAGCTTAAAAGACTAATAAAAGTCATGAAGAAATCACCCCATGCTTTAAATAGGACTTTAGGACTTTACACAATAAATTTGATCCACATGTTTAACATACCAGGCTTTGTTTGGCTATTCACACACTTTTGTTTTGGTTTCGGCCTATATGCTTAATGTTGGACCATTCACTCCTCCAGAACGAGTATGTAGTGACAGTAGACAGTCACTTGTGTCGTCATTGTCTTCAGAGCAATCCCTCATACTGTTGAAAATAACTGGGGTCAAAGTGCTTGCCACACAAACTTGCACCTGCTGTGCAACCACTCTAACCAGGGCTCCTCTGACCAAATACTCTTACATTACTATTCTTTCAACATTCAGCTCACTTCAAGCTCCTTTTCCGCTTCCCAAACTCTTGCCTCTCCCTCTCTTTCACTATTCCTCTCTTCGCGTTCCTGTACACTTTTATCTCTCCCCCCGCCGCCCCACCCCACCTGCAGGTTTAATGAAGTCTGCTCTTGTGTAATCTTACAGCGATCAGGCCCTCTCACCTCCCTTCTCTGACTCAGGTGTGTTCTCCAACAAAGAGCCATTGTTCCTGAGAGCCACTGCTGAAGCTTGTCTGGCACAAGCACACACCTGCAGCCAACAAAGATACCTTTATTCACCTTACACATGCGTGCACAGACACCCACACGTGCATGTGCCCGCACAAAACATGCCAACGTGCAGAGGATCAACCTGTAATGCTACATGTTAATGTGGACAGTTTGGGATAACTTATCTCTTGTGGAGGAATGAAGAAACCAAATTTTAAAAAGTGGGGCATACAAGAAAAAGAGAGAGGGCAGAAAAATGCAGCCAATTACATTGCTTTATTTTTGTTTGCACAAACTGGTAGCGACAAACCCACATTTTCCTTTTAATTCAACATCATGTGCCATTTGTGCTGGTGTATCTCGTGAAATCCAATAAAATAAACTGAAGTTCTCGACTGTGATGGGATAAAATGCAAAAAGCTGAACTATGAGCAATACTTTTGCAAAGAACTGAAGAATCTCAAATACCAAATAACAAAGATGATCTCTGCTGTGCAAAAGAAGCAACACCAGGGGATTTCCCAAGCACCTGCTGCAGTTTATTTTGAAGGAAATAGACAAGTAATCTTTGTTTTCCCTCTTCGCTCTTCCATCACCTGAAACCTGAAGTCAGTGTGCACCTAAGGGCAGAAAGTTGGTGAAGGGATGATGACAGCCAGGACTGAGGAGAAAGAACAGAGTGGAAGCAGTCAGGGACAAGCAACAGAAAACAATGCAGTGGGGCGGATAAGACAAAAACGGGAAGAAGGGGTAAAAAAAAAGACAAGGGAATGAGTTCTTGCAGTTGAGATGTCACCTCGCCATCACCAGCTAGAGGGTGCAGACCTGCAGGCAGGCTTTCTCCAGTTCTCAGATATCGCCGTGTTTTAGTCTATGCACATCTCTGTGAGAAAGGCGAAGTCTGCTCTCATTGTGATTGGATTTCACCTCGCTGTGCATGGCAAACACACGTTTCGCCGGAGGATGATGTGCCGACACTAGGTAGACTCCGTCCGCCCCCTGCACCCCCACCTCAAGGTTAGGGAGGTGGAAACATCATGTCACGGCTGCGCATGCAATAGCTGACTCGGAGGCAAGAACAACAACGCTGGAAGCAAGTGTGCACGGCATGTGACAGTGTAACTACACAACACGGGAGTGTTACTGTTTTCTGGATGAGGAAATGACTGGGGTTAAATTAGAAGATCTGTTTCACGCTTCAAACTGAAAGAAGTTCACAACCTCAGCTTTGCACCTCCACTTGTTTGCCTGAACTCCAATTTGCAGCAAGAGCACTGTAAAGTTGTGAAGTATTTTGAGAATAATCTAAGTGGGTTACGAGCTTCTCTGACGTTGGAACATGGGGGAAAAGAGGGGGTGGAATATGACTGAAGGGGAGGGGTATGGGTGTGGGGGTAAAGGATGCTTTTGTGATTTTACATGTGACAGGAGTGAAGCGAGGGATGGAAATAGAACAATGGAAGAAATGCTGAGCTTCTGAGGAGGCCCTCAAAGACTTCCAACTCAGAGCCTGATAAAAGCTCCTCCATTTCATATCCCCGCACCCCCTTTTCTGTCTTACAAACACACACACACACACACACCCATATCTCACTAAAGAAAATAGTATCAAGCCTTGTGTGTGTAGCTGAGCGACAGATCGCCAGGGTGTGACAACCATGATGGTTTCAAGCTGAGGATTGTTTCTTGAAACAGAGTCAAGACGGTGTCATATTCTGATCACCGCAGGATGAAAGCAGAATAAACATGGTAAACATGCCAGGAAATTTTGGTAAAAAATATCTAAAAGTGAGCCATACAATGGGAGGATGGCAAGTGTCTGAGAAGTGGCAGTCTCCTTCTGTGGTTGGCTGTCAGTGACACTGCCTGTAAAGAACACTTTGTGGATTAATGGGAGTGTCCTAAACATAGAGGAAAATAGTACTGATTTTAAATGTTAGAAATTTGAAATGGGGAGCAATAGAAACACCTTCAAATCAACAAATTGAGATCATTCAATCCATGCCATGGCCACAGATGCATAAAATCCAGCCTAGGCATGAAGACCTCTACAAACATTGGAGAAAGAATGGGTTGCAGTCAGGAGCTCAGTGAATTCTTGTATGGTACCGTGGCTCCTGTTCATTAGGTCCAATTAGAAAATTTATTTGATACTAAATATTCCGCAGTTAACCGTTTTATTATTACAACGTAGAAGTGAGTGGAAACGACAGTATCTAAGGCAGTATTCTCTAATTGCTGTCCTCACAGGTCAGAGTCCTGCAACTTCAAGACGTGTCCCTTGTCCTGCATACTTTAACTAAATAGCTAAACTGCCTCAGTAGCATGCAGTCATGCTCTACAGGAGCCAGATGTGCTGAAACAGAGACATCTAAGAGCTTCGGGACACCGGCCCTTGAGGACTGAAGTTTGAGACCACTGATCTAAGCCATAAAGTGGTAGGCCACATAAAATCACACAGCAGGATCAAAAGGAATGTCACCTTTTGCAGACAATAACTGCAGACTTCCAAACTTCATGTGACCCTTGGATAGCATGCTATTATAGTCGAGATGTGCTGTCTAGAGTACTGAATCATGTCCCATTGTCTGGAAATTTAGACAAACTGCTGTCAGGTTGCAGGAGAACAGCACTTGCCTGATTGCCTTGTGTCAAGTTTCATGTAGAGATTATGTTGTTGGGTTATCTATCGGGAGTTGGGCTTGACCAATTTGTTTAAATGAAAAAAAGTCTTTATGCTGCTACATAGAAAGACATTTTGGACAATTTCATGCCCTCAACTTCATGGGAGCAGATTTGGGATCTCTGGATTTGGGATGACACCAGAGTGAATCAAAGGAGAATATATGCTAAGGGTATTTACTAAGTTGGAGCAGCTGAGTGGGGAACCTCAAAGGACAGACAGAGAGAATCTACTGGAATGACCACCTGACCTGGAGCAGGACATTCAGAGATCAGAGACTAAAAAACAGAGCACAGCTTAATGTAAGAATTACTAAGATACTAAGACAAAATGAGAAAAAGGGAAACAGAGAACGAGGTATTGAAAGGACCAGATTAAAAGAATAAAAACAGTCCAACATATCACAACATTGTCCTGTTCAAACAGACAGCAGTTATGCAGACCCATGTGCAACATATTTTGGTGTTTGTCCACTGACACCTCTCAGTCAGAACCAACAGTACCTTCTTCTGCAATTTGATGTGCAGTTGCTTGTCTCTTCCACACAAGTCAAATTTTGCTCCTCCCATCACAAAGGAGTTAGTTGCTGAAACAGTACGACATGCCCAGGTGCTGTATCTGCCCTAATCATCAGCCCTTCTTCACCGTACTTGACAGTTGATTTGAGGTCATTTGTCCTGATGTATGCTATATTATTTCTATAATGTGCATTGGCCAAACATCTTCTCTTTGGTCTCAATGTTGTTTCAGTTTGTTCAGCTGAAACTGCAAATCTCATGCAAAGCGTTTATGGCAGGCCAGACTCATTCATACCTCTGTATATTGTATTTTAGTGACCTTTAACATTTATCTTGTTAACTCAGCCTGTTGATTTTATATGCCAGGCACGTGGCTTGTGATGTAAAAACTTTTTTTTAAGTCTGTCATTTTGCTAAATTACAGTCTTATTTTCTTTTTATAAATAGTTTTGTAACACTCCCTAGATTGTTTGACGAGATTTACTTCAGCATAATTTTTGTTGTCTTTCCTTGCAGGTGCCAAAATGACTGTTTGGTTCTTATGATCAGTTTTGCTCTTTTATGAACACTTACTTATTCAGAAACCGGTAGAAAGTCATATTCAGGCCACAGAGTTAAAAAAATTTAAAGCATTAAATTCTCTGGAGAGCCACCTACTGTTTTTTTATTGTCTTACTATTCTCTTTGCCCTCAGCTAGTATGTTATATCACTGCAGGTATCTGTCGGTAATAGCAAAGCTCAGTGACTTAGAGTATAGGGAAGCACGATATGGCAGATTTGTTGCATCAGCACCATATTGTGTCTTTAAATATGCGTCTGGTTAGCAGCAGCAATTGTTAGAGGAAATAAAGAGATAGTTTTGTTTTGGTTTCTATGCAAAATAGCTCAAGGGCAGTAAGAAAGACAGCATCTAAGAACATCAGTTTTCAAGTTTCGACAGCTGGCCATGTTGAGGTAGGCTACAGTAGCGCCACAAGCTTTATAAATTTGGATGATGGGTTTAATAACAGCGCTACAATATTACATTTCCCAGACTTGTCTGCTAGTTTTCATTATTCTGTTTGTCCACTAATGTTCATTAAAAATCTGATGCCTTCACATGACAGAGAGATTATATTGAGATTAAATAAAACACAGAAATGCTTTACCTAATCAATAGGTTAGGCAGTATTCTGACTACAGTTGGTTGCACTGTATTTTATTTAGCAATATCTGAGTAGAGGGGAGTGAATACAAATTTAAGAATTATTTTAGATTTTTATTTACAAACATTGCTGAGAACCATTTATGGATTTTCTTTGAGTTGCTCAAAGATGTAACAAAATGCAAAAAGGGGCAAATATGGCAACTGAACATTTGCAGTCCACTGTACCTCTAATATATGCACCACTGACAAACAGCTAATGAAGGTTTTCCTGATGGTTTTTGTCTATGTTTCTATCAAATATGAATGAATTCATGATGGTAATGTGTGGGACGTTTTGGTGCGTTTTGCGCGTATTCTGCCCGAGTGTGTTCAGAACTCTCTTTATGCCGTTCTTGGTTTCCTGCCTTCAGAAGCATGTGGAGAGAGGGAAGCTAATTAGACTTGCTCAGCCTTGGAAGTTGAGGAGCAGGGGGGATTGTTAGTTGGCGGACTCATGGCGGTTCCCTGCGACATGATTGATTTGGACTGTCACAGGACTCAGCTGGGTGTCATTGCACGGCAACATTACAACGTCTCATGGTAACATCTCCCCACCACCCCAAACACAGTCACCATTGTTCGACCCACATCAAAGCACAATGGAGACACATTAGCATTTTTAATCAGAGGCGAGACTGGACGCTGTGCAGGCACCCTGGATTTGAATTGTTACTTTATTCTCTGGGTGCCCGCTCTTCCCCTCCTCGAAATGATCTCACCTACAACACCCCGTGCAGTACACACACATTTACACAAACACACAAATAAAAGGGGCATGCCAAAGGGGTTACAGTGTGACCCCGTGGTGGAAAATTAACGAGACCCATCTGCAGTCAGACTTCAATTAGCATTCAAGAGTTTGCCCTCATTTTCAGAACAAAAGTCTTTCTTTCTGAATATTTTGTTGTCTTGCGAATCAGAAAACGAGGGCCACCAGAAGGTTCTCCTTTGCGTTGTGCATGGCCTCCCTTGGAACACGCAGACGGATAATTAGGGCTACACTCCTGGTGAGAGGACAAAGATGATGCTAATTCAATTCATGAAGGGGTCTCCCGCTAATTACGAACAGAGTTTCTCTCTCTACTGAGTGAACAATTGCACAGCTGAGTGGTTAAGGTTAAAGGGAGCAGCGTTCATGTTTGGAATCAAACGAGATTAGCTCTGATTGGTGTGTCCCTTCAGCCCTCTCAGGAATAATTTGGCTAATAAAGTACCTGAACTGCCTCTTTTATGTTTCGGAATTAGCCTGAAAGGGGAAAAGGAAGTGAATAAAAGCTAGCTATTGATAATTAAGATGCTAAGACAGCTTATTCCAAGCTGATGTTAAAGCAAATAAAGACAACTAGTTTTCTTTTTAAATTAAAGCGACAACAAAAAAAGTGGTTGTATTGAGTTACCTTATTGATAGCTAAAAGAAAAAGAAAAAACCATGCCAACTATTAATGTGAAATTGGTATTCAGAAGCCTCATGGCTATTCTTCCATTGAATAGAAATTTAATACATATGACTTCTGTAAAATTTTGAAAATGTGCCCACCATTCAGCCTAAGCAATAAAATGGTTACACCATTTCAAGTGATGACAAGTGGGAAATTGGCATAAACGAACAGCGTGTCCGCTTGTGAAAGCTCCTGTCAACACATTCAAAGATGACCAATCAGAGGACATGTCAGTTTTTGAATGTTCATTTAAAATAGTTTATTTTTGTTACTTTGTCTCAAAGCTAGCTTTCAAAGTTGTTCAGAAGACATAAATAAGGCACAATATTTCAAGTTGCTGTGATGACTAAAAAGGAGGTAATGAATTAGAAATGCATAATTACATAGAAAACGCAGATACAGAAATAAATAACTGTTATTGTGGCTGATTTAAAACATTTATTTAAAGAAGAGAGGGCCAATATATCTCTACAGCAGTCTCCTTGCCAGTAATCATAAAAGACCGCTAGCACTTGTTGCCACAACCTGTTATTAGGTTTATATTTAAGACATTTGTCTTTATCTGACATTAAAAGTTTTATGACGATGTAAAACATTTTAACATAAAAATAACCGACAAAATCAGTAAGGTGGCAAATACCTTTTCATTGTACTGTATGTACAAAAACAATAAAAACATTTTAAACAGTTAAGTTTCTCCACTGATGTTTTAGTAGGTCACTGTGTTTAACATCTTTTTTTTAAAGAAAAATACTGTTAGATCATACTTATAATTGCAAAGGTAGCGAAAAAAACAAAACAAAAAAACCCCAGAAAAATCTCAAAACAAGAAAAGCGAAGGCGTTTAGCATGGTGAGTGAAAGAAACAGACTTAATCTGCATGATCATCACTCTGGCAAGTGCTCGTGATCAAATACAGAAGGGGCTAAATAATAGATCACAAATGTGCTGTCACTGTCTTTTGTTTTGATGCGTGCACTCTGATGAGCCAGAAAGTGTGCCTTGCAGTTTAACTTACAGACTCATTTACAGTGGTGCAGCGCATTTGCCCTCTAACCCAGCAAACATGACTCGATTTGAGAGAAAAAAAAAAGTTGAGAAGAAGCTGTCACACAGAGGGAGAGAGGGAGAGAGAGAGAGGATGATGATGTGATCTGTACTAAATTTAGCTGATGGAAAATTTTCGGCAGAGAGTCTGAATGAAAGTGAGCAAACTGAAGCGAAGGTTTTGTCACCCCTCTGCAACTGGTACGGTGACTTTGAAACAGAGGCTGTGATGTGTGCCAAAATGAAAGAGATAAAAATACAGCAAGGAGCAAATGGCTGCTGATGATGAGGAGAAAAGGGAGAAGAGGGGGGGACAGAAACAAACTCGAGTCATGATTGCTAATCGTGTTATCGCACTTTGATGTGTCAGCGGTGAACACAATGTACTTCCATCATTTATGACTTTTAAGTGAACACATGATGGCAGAGGATTACATTTATCAGTGGGGAGGCTGGCGAGAGGAGCTTTGAAAGAGATATGCTAATTTAGCCAAGGAGCAAAAGAACAACATCAAATATGTACCAAAGAATAGCCAAGGGACTTTCAAGTCTTAATATCCTTCAGAAGTGCTTTATCTCCACACCACAACCTGCATTTACAGCACAAACAGGAAAAGAGCCCGTTGTAGCTTCAAAGCGCTGCTGGTCCACGAGTTTAATTCCAGATCAGGCCTAATAAAGGTTATCAGCTGGACCACTAATGAAACAAAGACAAGTGCACATATGCAAAGGGTGTTAGGCGTGACACTAGTTTCGCGTCACGCCCTCTTTCTCCTCTCCGTCTTCTCCTTTTCCTCCTTCTTTCATGGTGGATGTTTGAATATTTTTTTTCTCCAAGTGTTTTAAGTTCTGCATCAAAGCGACTGGAAACAATGTGCGACCCGTCTGACTCCGACTCTCTTCTCGCTCTCCCGCAGTCAGCGTTTGGAATCATAGCAGGGTGGTGCTTGTTTGATAGCTTGATAGTCATTTGTTTTGATCTGCGACTCCTTTGTCTCTGTTTGGGTCTGAAACAATAAGAGATTAGAACCCTAGACTGAGGGTGCAAGCACGGAGAAAGAACAAATGCTGTCTTTGTTGTTCTCCTTTCAAGTTTACTTCTTTTTCCACCACAAGTCTTGCAAAAATATAAAACTCTGCCTCCAAGTGACTTGCTGTGCTCTTAAAGCCCTCCAAAAGCCCTCTCTCAGAGGGATGTTACGAGCTCAGGCAGTAAAGATTTTGACATGCAGCACAAGCAAAAGACTGCCTAGCTAACTTTCTAATACGCAACTGGCAAAATTAGTTTTCATAGTTCAGTCATGGCATCCCTATTATGAAAATAAATCCAGGGAGAAAGGGCGCATGATGAGAAAATTGCAGACAGAAGGTTGGTAATCGAATGAAGACTGTATTTAAGATCTTTTTCTCCTTCTTTGCCATCAGACATCAAGGCAAGAGACAAAGAAGAACAGGAAAAGAGAAAGTGCACTCTACCAGTGGGGACCTTGACTGAAGATGAAAGCTTTCAAGGAATCAAAGAAGTCCCGTCACTCATTATACCTTGGTAGAAAACTTCAATACCTGTACACCACAGTCGCAGCAATGGGTGCCACAATAGGTGGACGGGGATTCAAGGTGAAGGTCGGAACCTGTCGCGATCTTTCAAAGACACAGCCGATTATCTATCATCTGAATGTTAAGGCAAAATGGTGACTAAATGTACAGTTCACATCCAAGGCCTAAAATCCAAGACTCTGGTTTCGTGTTACCGTTTTTTGAACTCATTCTTTGCTCACCTGACTCCTGCATGTTCTCTGTAATGTTTTAACTTATGAAGGTTGCTGATGGTTTGTTGGTTTATTGTCGGGGGGGGTTTTCCATCTTGTTTGTACAGTGTCTCCTTGAGTGTTTGGAAAGGTGCTTTAAATAAAATGTATCAAGAAGATGAACAAGCAGTGACAAGGAAAGTATTTGTCTTTAAAACTACAAATCTATTTATGCATTTGATTCATTTTCCATGCATGTTTGCCTCTTCAAAGTGCCTGAAAAACAGAGTGGAGAACTTGCTTTTGAGAGATGTGCATTACCGGACCAGGAGCTACATTTACTACCTGGACTTTGCTCTTATGCTTAAAAACGTACCTTGGGATCTGGGATTAATTGACTGAAATTAACCCAGGGTTGGTATATCTGCCCGAGTTGACAGCTGTGACTGGATGTGATTAAAAAAAACAAACAAAAAAAACAAATAGTTGACAGTGCATTTGCACTCCTGATGTCCTGCTCTGTAGACTAACACCTACTGTGGGAACCCCAAGTTGGTTTGATATAAAAATTAACTTTTTTCAGTCAAATCATCATTTAAGAAATGGAAGAACACAACACAAAACAACAGCAAACATGTTTCTGCAGACATATTAAACTTCCAGGTTTTGGTATGTGAAAATGAATTATTGATTTCCTCAATAAGATTACAGCATTGACAAGTGAATATATTTTTAATAAAAATATCTTCTTCATAACACTAAATATTCCAAATTAGCTATTAATTTACTTATTCTTATTAAAGAATCAGAGCAGGGCTCTAGCTGTTGCCAAATGTATGAAATATGAGGATGTAGATTTGTTTTACTTTGATTAATACTTTATTAAACTGTTGTTAAATGTTTGCAGTTTTAAATTATCTTGTGCTCTGTCTATTTTCTTTGTGCATAATTGAAAAGCAAAGTTTTATTTACCTCTATTTCTGGTCTGTTGAGCTATTAATGAAGAAATATGTTACAGGGGTAGAGAATGTGGAATATATTCAATTTGGTTTGTCAAGTTTGTCACCTTTGATATTTGTTCTTTTTTATAGGTATTTGCCAAATGTATGAAATATTTGGCAACACTGCTTTCCTAACTTGTATTTTTATGTGACGTGATGTATCACGTATGTATCATTGCAAATCCTGTCTTTATTTGCAACCATCTGTCTCTGCCACTGTACTGAAAACTTTAACTCTACTTTTGTCTTAGTGGGCGATCTATGAATTCAAAACACACCTGGAAGCAACAGAAAATATTGCTAGATAATAAAAAGAAATGTCAGTTTGTTTAGAAAGAATAACAAGGCAGCATTTAAAGCAGCAGTCCAGTAAAAAGCAGAAGCGATGGTGGGGAGGTCAGCTATTGTAATAAGTAGGACACAACCTGATAATGATGTGACTTCACGTTGACACACATTGTGAGGCTCGTCCTGGTCTGTCACCTACCCTCCCCTGTGCTTCCTCCATGATGCCCCCAACCAAGCCGCCCCCCCAGCCCCTGCGTCTCCTCCCATCCCTCTGTTGTTTCGTTTTATCTCTTTGAAAAATAATGAAAGCAAGCACTTGCAACCGGGGCTCCATTGATGTTCGAATACACAACCAGCAGATTCAAAAAACACATTCTGGGATCAAAGTAAAAAAAAAAAAAAAAAAGGAGGGAGGGTGGGTTGGGGTGGCGGTGCTTGGTTGGGGTGGGGGTGGAGGACGAGGTGGGGGTATCTTCTTGTTAGCAATGAAATTATGAGCGCAGTGGAGTCTAGGGTGCAGAGCTCATTTGCTAAGACTGTGAGGCAAATAGTCGTTAAAGAATGGCCTATAAGTAGGCATTAAATGAAAATGCCTGTGCGATTCCGGCGGATTAGCATAAGAACCTTTTCTTGCCTGGCCAGCTAATAATATTCATTTAAAATAAATACATGGAAAATGAATCTGTTTGAAAAGATGAGCCATTGCACATATTTACTGAAGGGGCCGTCGGAATGAAAGAGTGGGAATGAGCAGAGCGCTCGCAGGGATGTGGACTTGCGAACATCGTCAGTTCTTTGAAGTTACGAAGACTGGAATATTTAAGTATTCACAAAAAAACTTTTGGGAGGAGAAAGGTTTTACATTTTATTAGGCTTGTAAGGAAACAACAAGGCTGAAGATGTCAAGTACCAAAGCTGCTCTTTTCTTTCACACATTGCCTGGCAAGACTATTCATCCTTCTACAACTTCTTACAATTTGGTTACATTGCAACTACAAATTTCAATTTGGGATTTTATTTTATGTGACAAAGATACATGTTTTTTTTTGGGTTTTTTTACAAAAAAAATCTGAAAAATGTTATGTATTTGGTCTCTACAAGCAGCCATTTCTGCCTATTTTGTTTGCAAAATACCTCAATTTCAGTCAGAGAGAATGGGGAGAATTTCAAATGCAAGTTTTCCAGTTTTGCTAAATCTCTACTGTATTTAGGTTTGGATTTTGATTAGACATACTTTGATTAAAACCATATAATCGTAGCCATGGCTGATGCTTAGGGTGTTCTTGGACCTGAACCTCCTTTCCCAGTCTCAAATTGTTTGTAAGTTTTCTCCCAAAATTACTTTGCAATTTAACTCCATTCCTCTTCCGGTCAATTCTGTTTGTTTCAGCTCCTAAAGAAAAACATCCCACAGTATGATGCTACAATCATCTTGCCACCCTGTTGGGATGGTGCTTTCAGCTTAAGTTACAATGGTAGATTTCTGCCATCATATTTTTAATATAGACTTTAACATCCGTGTGTTTGCTGTGTCTCTTACATGGCATTTTGAACACTGTAACCCAGACTTTTTATAGGTCTCTTATAACAATGGTTTTCTTCTTGCCAGTCTTCCGTCAAAGCCAGATTTGCAGAGTTCACAACTAAATCGTTTCTCTGTCAACATACTCTCACATTTGAGCTGTAGGTCTCTGCAGCTTCCCCAGAATCAATGTGAAATATCAATATCTTCCTGCCCACTGCATGTCTCTCCCTGTCCTGTGCAAAACTCTTTCCATTTTCAGGTGATGGAAAAAGGAGTGCTACATATTTTTTAAATCCAGGCTTGGACAACAGTTTTATAATCTAACCCTGCTATTATAATTTAACCCTGCTGGTGTTATTAAAGCTGTTTCCTCTCTGACAATTCTTTAGGCTCTTCAAAGAGCAGCAGAAATAATTATGCAATATAATAAAAGTTTAGTGAGAAGTTTTTAATTTAGTTCAGCTTAATTCCATTTATTTTTATAGAGCCAATTCCAAACAAACATCTCAAGGCACTCTACGAGAAAAAAAGTCATTCACAGTAAGAAAAATATACTGTCAATTTAATCCAACCACACAGGCAGATTCAAAGTGAATTTAGACATTCTCATCTGGTCTTAACTGTAAGACAGTGTAATTAAATGTAGTTTACTTACTAAATAGATTTTCTATCTACAACCACCTGAATTTAATCTCTGACTTTGCAGCAATTCCTCCTCTTGAGTGAACACCTTGGGCTTCAAGGATAAAAGAGCATGCAGCTTTCAAGCTTAAAGTTGGAGTAAGAACAAATTTTTGGAAAGTACAGTGCACAAAAATATTCAGGGGTCTAAAACCGTGCACACATTTCATACGTCCCAGTATTGGTGATCAGAGTGCATGTGCAGCTGCTGTGTGGACCGCCCTGTTCCCGCCCATAAATACAAAAGCAAATTTGCATAACGACCCAGAAGGCTCCCACCATGAGTCCATGGCAGTGGAAGCTGCTTTCCAACAACTAGTGAAACCAGTAATACATTTTATTCAAAAGGTACCTTTCAGGGAAAACAAGGTTACCAACCAAAATGCAAAAGCAAAATAAATTTTAAAGGAAAATATTAAAAATATAAAGCAAAAAAGAGCCTTTAGAGAGTGAAACTATGGGATGTATCGATCAATCAAAGTGAAAATCAATGTGTGAAAGGCTGAATTTTCCACCAGGATTCAGATATTATGTGTTGAACTAGGCCAAAAATGTAGGCCACATTTTCTTTGTCTTTATTAAAGAAATATGACTCCTTCCACTTTGCAGCCATTCATTACTTTGTGTTGGTCTATCTCAAAAGATCCAGTAAATGAATTTAAAATTAAATGAACACTTTTGCAAAGCAATTGTGCCATGCAACATAAAGTAAACTTAGTTCCTTTACCAGTGACCTATTGACGTTTTTTTTTTTGTTTTTTTGATGAACCTCATAAGATTCAACTCATCTGCCACAAATTGTTCCTCCTGATCCAGGATGATTCCAGGCTAACAAGAGACGTAAAAGTTTTATTTTGTTCACAAAGTCTGAAATCCAAGACATGAAAGGGGAGTTCTCACCAGTCCAAACCCATCAGGCTTCTGCTGCTCACGGGCTTTTTGATGTCCGTAACTTTGCGGGCCGAGCCAATTAAAATGGCCCCCAAAAAACAAACACACCCGCACACGTTCACTTCCACAGAGCCTTGTTTATGTACTCTGTGTCAGCAAATGTGTCAATATGTGTCCTGTGTACGGCAGCCTCTAATGATGTCGGCCCGTCACGATAGCCCAGTCAGACGCTGACAACCAGGCCATAAAGTGGAGGAACTCCAGCCGTTTCTATAGCTGCTGCAGAGTTCAAAGGCGGCCATCTTTTTCGAAGCATAACAAGAAAAAAAAAAAAAAGATAGAAAGAAAGAAAGAAGCCGTCACAGAGCAAGGGACCAAAGACGCCCTCAAGGGTTACACGTCAAACCTCCCTCAACCTGCAGACCCCTCGGCCCACACCTTACCTCCTGGTGTGACGGCATTGTCCTGAGATGTGTGGTTGGGCTGTCAGAAACTTAAGATGAGGTCAACAGAGCCAGGTAAAGATTCTCCTATCAGTATTATATTAGCCCACTTTCTTAAAGTCAAGGCTTTGAAGTGACACCAAAGTCTGTTGCAAGTATCTCTCATCTTATGTCCTTTTTTCTAAAACACTGCAGTGTCGACATTTCAAGCATCTTTCAGCGTTTAATGTTGAGCCTTTGATTTTTTTAAGACACTAATTTTAACATCTTCAAGGGAGAAGTGAAGTCTCTGCGTTTGGGTTCTTTTGTCTGCTGTCTTCTGCCCTTTCTCTCTCTCTTTGAGATTTGAAAAGATCTCTAGTGAAGAACTTGTTAAAAGGCGGATCTCCATCAAAAGTAATGCAGAATGTGCTTTTTTGGTGACATTTTTACTAGTTGGCCATTTTAGCTCAGTGCCTGTCATCTCCACGGCTTCTTTTTTCCCCTCACTTTCAAAACGAAATGTTTTCAAAGGAGCAGCAAACACAAAAAGACTGCATTTCAAGTGGAAAACAAACTTAGATTGGGAAAGCTTTGATTCGTTATCATACAAAGTTGAACGGCAAGCAACACAGACAAAAGGGCATAAAACCTGAAATGTGCCGTGGCATTTTGGGTATTCAGCACCGAGTGTTGATACGTTTGATACATTGTTGGTCCATGTCTGAGACAACGCTGGAAGAGCACATTTACACTTTGGTAGTTATCAAGTTAAATGTGATGAGATATTTTTACTGTACATGTTACATATGTTTACTTACAAATGCAGCTACAGCTCTTAAATTTTCACAAAATTTGTTTTGGCACAACTGCAACCTTCAATGCATTTCATTGTGATTTGAAACAGAGTAACTCATAGTATGTGAAGAGAAAGTAAAAAGACATGGATTTTAAAAGTTATTTTCCAGCTAAAATAAAACATAAAATGGTAAAATAAAGAAATGCTAAAAGCACACTCAACCCCTTGGAAAGTGATTTTATTTTTTTTTACTCTAAATACTGCACCTTTGCTCAGAAAAACTCCTACAAGGATTTCTTCCCAAATTATATGGATTTAGTAGCTATTTTTGGTCTCAAAGTAAGAGTTGTCTGTTTCTAAGTGACATCCTGTGGTTTTCCTGAGGTTGCACGTTGCCAAATTACAGACTGAGACATTTATTGTGTTCATAAAGCGTCTTTAGCTCGTTTTCTTTTCTAGTACAACTGCGCCTGCAATCATCAGAAGGTGGTGGCAAAATACTTCACTAAAAGGTCAACACACAATGTTTGGGGTGGTGAAATTCAATTTATGTTTGCATTAAATTATTAAGTATCTAAACTTAAAAATCTGATAAGAGTTCCATAATGGTCATGCCAAATCCAACTAGATTAGTTTGCAAAAAATCGCATTTCTGAGGTGTACTGTGCCCTATAAAGCTATGTGTCCTGGTATATTCTACAGAGGAGGTACATATCCATTAAATGTACATACAGATGCTAAACTAAGAGAAGACAACCACCAAGAGAAAGATAAAATGAAAGATATTTAACACTTTGTAAAGAAACGTAAGCAGAATGCCTGGCTTGCCTTTTGTCACTACTGTCGGAAACATGCTGTAACAGGTGTGGCACAGCTACAGTGTCAGGGTCTTTATCCTCCCATCGTCCCCTTTTTGCTCCTGATCGCACTCTTCTCCATCCTAGGATACCAGTTTTGTATCCATGTATGGATTCATCAAACAAAAGTGAGCCTCACATCACATCAGATAAAGAAAGCATGCCTGGGCACTTCTAACAGCTTCCATAAGATGCCTGTTTCAAGTCCTCACAAGAAGGCTGCCTCTCACTGAAGTTCAAATGAATAGCTCTTGGGCACGAGTTTTCCACAGAGGGAGGGTGGGGGGTAAGCTTGCTCACCTCTGTACCAAATTCACATATCCTACCAGGGAGCTACGTGAGGGGAAAGAATTTTTTAAAAGTGCAGCTTGTGGGCAAAGAAACTGATTCCCTCTTTTCTGTCTTTCAAGTAGCCTCCCCCTCCTCCTCCCTATCCCACTTTTATCACCCAGCAGCCCATCCCCGCCCCCTACCCCTTGAGCAGCCAGTGCAGTGTCAACAAAATTCAGTGAATGTGGACATCTGATGAAAATCAGCTTTGCTCAATAATTTCCACCTTTAAAACGAATTTTTAAAAGATTTCCCCTATCTCCCCATACGAACCCGGTCTATGGTGAAACAGAACTAATCGGCTGATTATTGGTGCTTTGTAATCCACTGTGTGGTCCTGCTGAATGGCCCTTTGCCAAAAGGACCCTCTACTGAATAAAGACAATTACAGTAAAAAGAAGAAGAAGGAAAAAAAAGGCTTCGACTCTTCAACTTTGATAAGGGAACAATCATTCAACCAATCCCAACCCTCATGAGTACCTCAGGGTTAAACATTCAGGGAAAACAGTGTTAAGCTGTGTCAAATTAAGTGTAGGGGGACGTTCATTTAACTCCAGCTCTCCCACTAAATATCTTCTCTGATGAGCCTTTGCCCACTGCGCCCCTCCTCTTTCCCTTCAGTGAGGCCTAATTTTCCTGTTTTCTCTGAGAAGATTTCACGGATCATAAGATCAAAAGCTTGCATAAGCTCTGTGTTTGTTTACATCAGCCTACACCCTGGCAAAATAAAGCAGCACCGAATATCCTTCTCTTTCACTTTCCTGGCTCGCACTCATCCTGCTGTCACTCATGACCTTCCACCTCCACTTACTTCATTGCTCTGATTTGCTTTCTGTTTTTGGTTTTTTTTTTATCCTCTTAAAATTATCCAAAGCAGAAGATGGGATCAGGGAAACAGAATCCTTTACCCTCTTTTTTCACAATAAGATCCATATTCATGAGGAAAGACCAAAAAGTGTGCATCTAAGGCTACAGCTAAACTTGCATCCTTTGAAAAAGTGCCGTCTCTTTCTGCGAGAGCAGCTGACTCGGCCCCGTCTCTCCACGTGGCACTTCTTCTTTGACACAACCTAAATGAGGTCCTTTGACATTTGAAATGGAAGAGTGACAAGAGGGACCAAAACAACCATCAAATCAACACATGAATAAATAATCTGTTTGCCTTTTCGGTGTCCCATTTCGACAAACGACAGGCCATGCCTCCTTGAAAGATGTCTGTGACTCATTTAGCGCTCAACTGTTTTGGATGAACACACCGCTTTGATGTTCAGCTGAGTTTTGACATGCCTTTATAGTCCTGTTATTTTGTATGGTAATTTTCCACTGATTTAAATCAGGCAATATCTTGAAGCAACACATACTGTTGCGATTAGTTGTTTATTGTTATTTTACTGAATACAATATTTTCAACAGAAAGTACTTGATAAAAGGAGTGAAAAGGAGAAAAAAAACATTCTAAAGGGAAAAAACTACATAAAATGTCAATTTGTTCAGTTGTAATACGTAAAGCAACGTGAATAAGTATATATGTATAAGCTATTTATGTAATACTTTGTATAACAAAGAAAAAAAAAACAAAAAAAACAACAGAAAAAGCCTTTGTTGGCAATGACAGCTTAAAGTTGCTTCCTCTACAGAAACTAGTCACATGCACTGCTAATGTTTGATTTTGGCCCATTCAGTCTTTAAATCTTAAAGTCTATGTGAGCCTCTTCTATCATCTTTTGAGATGATAGAAGCCAAATTGAAAATTGGGGTATTCCAGCAGCTTTATATGTTTCCTCTTCATCACTTCTGGTAGACGGCAGCAGATTTTTGTCAAGAATGTCGGTGCACTTTTTTCTATTCATCCTCCCTTCAATTCTATGAGTTTTGACAGTACCTTTATGAAGAAAAAAACAAACAAACAAAAAGAACAGCCCCACACCATTATTTTCTCACCTCCACACTTCACTGTCGCTATGGTGTTTTTGGGGTGGTGTGCAGTGCATTTTGTCCTCTACACATGTCGTGTGTTATGGCATACAAAGAGTTAAATGATCTGACCTGACAGACTACGTTCTCCCAGTGTTTCCAGGCTTGTCCAAACGTTGCACAGAAAACGTAAAGTAGAAACAGTTTTTTATGCGTGTAATCCAGCAACAACAAACTGGGTAAATTAGTCTTAAATCATTTATTTCAGTAACACAAACAAAAAACAGTAAATCATGCAATCTTCAAAGTACTCCTGTATCACCAAGTAACACCTTAAATCATCATCATCCTCCTCCTCTGTCACTAGCAGACCAACAATGGCGCCTGCAGCGCTTCTGCGAACGATCAATCTTAGCACATGCTATACAATAACAGATATAGGCATATTACATATCCATGAAACGGGCAAAAGCTCATCTAAATGATAACATTTTCTACCTCAACAACACCCAGTTCCAACACTAATCAACTTTATGGAGAAAAAAATAAATAAATAAAATAGAGGCTAAATAGACGCTAACGACTCACACCTGGTAAACACGCAGCGCAACATGGTCCGACCAGCCCATACAAACTACCAATCCATTTAAAACCCAAGCTCTGCTGTTTCCAACAATTCCAGAATCAACATGCTATGTGCAAAACTTACTGAGCCAGCAGCGAAAAAAGACACACACAAAAAACACAGCTAATTTCACGAAGCTAAATACATAAAGTCAGTCCTACCTTTGCGTTATTGTCATAATCCGTGTTAGAATAGATATTTCCACTCAGGTGTTGTAATCCATTGTCCTTGTGTCACACTGATATGATTCCTCTCTATTTTCAACTTTTCTGTTTCCATGGATACGCCCATAAACTCAAAGGACTTCCATAACTTTAGCGCGCAGCTGGAGCTTTCCGGTCATTTTCGCTAGTTGTGATTGGTTAATGGTGTTGCTATGGGATCTGGTAACCCCTCCCCCTGATTCTATTGGCTATTGGATGTGTCAATCACCCAAATCAACCAACGCTTTTACAACCAGAGCGCCCAGGATAGGAGGATAGACGTTTTTGGGGGAAAAAATTAAAAATAAAAAATAAATAAAAAAAGAGAAATTTGTAATTGCATACATGGTGCCGAAATGTCCAAAAATGGCACATTTAGAATGTTTGCCTGTTATTTTATCAACTAATACCTTTCCAAAATGTCTATGCTTAATATTTTTTGGAATGAAATACAGTAAGTGGTCAGAACCTGTACCGTGGATTGTTAGAGAGTCTGGGTTTCAACTGCATGCTTTTAAGGAAAAGCCACATTACATAACGTTTTCCATTAGAATGTATTATTTTTTTATTGTGTGCCATATGTATTCGCTCTTACTCAGTAATACAATTGTTGATTTTTAGACCTCTCAAATATTCCCTGGAATACTCCAGAGTATTTTGATACCTGAACCAGTCAAATACACCTTGTAGTTCCTGAGATATATGGAATTCTTTTTGGCGCGGTCTTTTTCGAGAACTGTCCAAAAAATATACAAAAAAGAGGCTCTGTTTTCAAGTGGTGGAGTTCCACATGAAAGAAATCACATGAAACAGCTGCCTTCCACAATCTGTGGAAAGAATCATAGCAGAATATTATATACAAAGTCTGATCCTGAGCAGATTAAATCCCAAAAAGAATGGAACGCACCATGGACTTCCACTACCTCCCCTACAAGGCATTTGGTTTGGTTTCAGACACGGGAGAAGGGAAGAGTGGGAGCAAAGTACCTGGTTCTGGTTCTCATAATACTAATCAGCCCTTTGCCAACAGTTCCCAAGACAAGTGAAAGAGTCGCAGGAGGAGAACTTCATGCATGGAGTAAGATGCTTTAGTGTGTGAAACAAGGAGAGTTTCTATTACAATCACTAAACATATTTGCTTCATTGGAAAACTCAAGCAAGCACCCTTCAGATGTGTTTTCTAAAAAAGAAATTGTGCATTACAGTGGATCGGGCATTTCGATCAAACTGCATTTTGTTTACATCCAGTATTTATATATGTAATAAAACGTGACCACTGCCTGGGCGAGAGCCAAGCTAGAAAATGATTAGGACAATGCATTTCCTTCTGCTCATCGCAGGAAACAAACAGTCCAGCTCTTAGCGCAATCTTGCAAACAAGAACCATATGCCTGTCTTTCTTCTCCCAGCATCCTCTTTCACCACCCTATTTTCCATGAGAAACACATAAATATTAAGACCCAGAAACACATGTGGTTAGTCATAAAGCTGGAAATGCACCCCACCAACTCCCTGCTCTCTTTTTTTACGCCCTCGGCCTTGACCTCCTCACCCGTGAAACAAACCCGCAAAAACCGGCGAGAGAGAAAGAACAGCTAGGAACTGGGAGAACAGCAACAAAAACAAAGACCAAGAACAAAGAATCTTGTAGGGCATTGGGAAACTTGACTTAATTGTCTCTGTATAAAAAGCAAATGAGGAGATGGGCAAGCTGGCGGCAGAATGGCGAAAGGAGACAGACAGATATGTGCAGGCATTTAACCATAAAAGCGGTTAGTTGTGCCGGGGTGGGCATGTCGGCCAGCCAGAACATGGAACAAGTGATGATGAGCACATACAAGGGAAGTCACTGCTCATTATTTAAAACACAACTGGGCAGATGCACACATATCCATTTGTTTATTTTGAACAGATTCCCCCTGCAGACCACCATTTCTGGCCCACAAACTTTCTACCCTCTCATCCGACTTTGTTTCTTCCCATCATCAAGACCAATTAGCCTAATCGTGTGTGCTCAAGGGGTTGTTATCTTCTTGGGTGTTAGAAGAAAATGGCTTGCAGCTGGATTATGTACAGCTCAATCTGTAACAGGTGCTCGGATCTGTGGGGAAAGAGTAAACAATGGCGACTAAGCCCAGAGCTTTACCAGGCGGAGTGTCTTGGATGGGAAACAGTCAGAGCTCACAGCCCAGGTGATTCTCTGAGAATCATTTATGCATCTGTGATCTCTGAGCCAGGCTTTAGAGTTATGGGGAATATGAATCACCAATACTCAAAGGGAGGTGTAAATGACTTACAGTTTTAAACTGTTTAAGGTGTATGAAAATCCAGCGGTTAGCCCTCTAACTCCTCTCGTCTGTTTTCTAGGAGTCACATGACAGGGTCACATGACCAAGGCCAGTTTTTATCCCTGTGGTGCCTGGGAGGCGTCCAAAGCCAGAGTGGCCTCACCACATTTCCCACAGCTGTCTGGGGAATGGACTGCGGAGCTGAAGGTATGTGTGAGGCACAACACTGAAGCACTGTGGTCGTCTTAGGATAAAAGCACAGAGAAATTCCCCAGTTTCTAAATACAAGCTCAGTTCAATACTGTCTGTGGCGGCCACACCCAGGCAAGACAACATGTACGGACAACAATGTTGGTCGCTGCTGCAGTTTGTTTTTTCAGGGCCACTGAACATTAACTACATCTGTCTTATGACTCACCTGTTTTCAAATTAAATGATTTTAGTGCTGATCTTCCTTTTGTTGCCTATTAGTACGTTTTGTACGGGGGAGTTTTACTGCTATGAGTTGAGAGCATACATTTTCAATTTGAAAACAGGATTTCTTCCCCTTGCTGTCAGCTTATTTTTGTCAATTTGAAAACAGGAATACTCTCAAAACTTGCAATGCTTTTTCAAATATTCTCTGTATTCTCTCAAATCTTTGTGTTCAAGCTCAGATTTTTCCCTCACGTGCAAACCTTCTCTCTGCACGGATCAAATCTCCACTTGTAAACCTCCACTCACTTATGAATTCTTTCTGCTCTCTCGCAGAACAAGGAGTACCGTCGCCTTGAACTGGTAGTCACCTGAAGTCATGACAGTAAAATTCCTCCATAATTTTGGCTCATCTTAATTCCCTCCCAAAAAAGATTCTGTTGGATCTAGACAAGCCTGTTCATTGTTGAAAAAATAAACCATGAGATTTTGTATGAGGATCAGTTTATGACCTCTTAATCTGTCTACCGTTTCCAGTCATTTATCCACTCTTTTTTTTTTCTCTTCCCCACCAGGGGACTTTTTTTGCAGGCTCTAGTGTCCCTTATTTTTTGACTGTAGGCTGACAGGAATGGGATAAGGAGAGGGGGGAAGACATGCAGTAAATGTCGTCGGGCCTGGGAGTCGAACCCGCGACGAGGACTCAAGGCCTCCAAATGTGGGTCGCGCTATCCCCTACGCCACCACGGCACGCCCTTATCCATTGTCTTTAAAAGTGGCCCTCAAATGGCAGCCCACGGTCCACATCCAACTCGCGACCCACCCATTTCTGAACTCCTGGCTGTCTACATGCTGTCTGCAGCTTGCGGTTACTCCACCTCACTGACCTAAATTTGTCTGGGTAGATTTGTAGTTGTGACATGATTTTTACATTTTCAGAAGATGAATTGAGAACTGCTGTGTGAGAAAATAAAACTCGGGATATTTATAACCTAATACAAAAGCACACCTGAAGTATGGCATGCTTACTTTGTTTTGTTAAAAAAAAAAGAAAAGAAAAGAAAAATACAATTTATGACAGCTTGATAGGGCTGAATACCGAGTGGCATTGTTCCTTGACATGTAATTGTCTAGAGTTTGCAAAGCAACCAATCCAGGGCTTCGTTCATGACCACTCACCTGCAGATCCTGTGTGCAGGTGAAGCACCTGGTAGTAATGTTATTCTAAAGCAAATTACAAAACAAACTCAAAATTAGAGGTCGTGTCAATGGGCATACCATTATGTATATTAGGGACATTGGGCAAGTTCTTCACCACAATAGGAAAAAAATCTATAAAAGTTTATGTAACATCAATATTAATCCTACATTCTTATTCACAGACAGGCCAATTTGTTTTACCACAACTTAATAGTTGGAGGGCCCCTGATCTACCCTGAACCGAGGACATTTACCCCCATTATCCCCTCCCTGTAGATGTCAGGGGCATCTATCATTTCATTGTTCTTATCTCTCCCAGATTTACTTCATTACTGCAATGTGTTGAAGCCTTCTCTGATCCTAAAGTCCAAATGTGTTCTCCTGCTGCATACCAAGCTGCCCACACTCTGATGTGGGCTAGTGTGTCAACCAGACTCAAGGCTGAAATGTATTGGCACAGTGGTGGACACTGTATTTGTATCACGGTGCAAACAGAGTTTGATTGAGCCATTTATATGAATTACCGCAAAGTCCAAATCACAGTAATTTTAGAAATGCCCATTCCAATTTAAAAGAGTGTACAAGAAAAGACAAGCTTGAAAATATACCAAACAGCATCCGAACAGAGGCCACAGGCGAAGTCTTTTGAGGAACTGCATTCCAGTTGGTCACCAAGGAATGTGGAGTGTGTGTCATGACAAACCTGCGTTATCGGCTCATTTAGCTGCTCTGAACTTCCAAACAATGGTGATTTGAGAAGTGGCTGGTACGGACCAACCTTAAACCACAATGCATAATTCTATCTCTATTTTTCCTTTTGAGATCAGACAAAGACTCCGACCTGTGGTGTTTACTGACGAAAGAACACTGCTAAATAGAGCTGTGGTTCACCAATCTGTAAATACGGCTGTTGCCAGCCAAATTGTTCTCCTTGTTGACAGCGGTTTTTGGCCTGAAGTCGAGTCTTGCCCAAAGAACACAGGCTTCCCTTGGGGGGTGGTTTGCAACCCCGACAGGGGGTAGTTAGACTAAATAGACAATGCCTATCCTAAGCTGAAAGAGAACTGGCAGAGGAAGAGAGGGAGGGAAAGAGATGAATGGATGCACCCAAAATAAAATGAACAACTGCCCAAAAAGAATGCTTTTATATCAGAGCAGAGCCAATATGCTCCTTCCTCTGTGTTTAGAATTCCTGGGGATGCAGAGCATCTCTTAGTAAGATAAACAATGCTTCTCAGCATTGTACAAGACAAAACGTAACTTGAAAAGAATGACGGTATAGGTAATCTTCTAAAAATCCAGCTTTTTACCCTTTGGTGACCACTGAGTCATCTCTACCTGCTGATTAGGTGGATCTGAAAAAGCTGTGGACTTGAAAAATAGGAAGGAGAAAACGTTGTGGAGGATATTTAGTGCCTCTTAAGCAACATGTTTTGAGTTTTAATGTCCGAGTGTTTGAGGTTGGAACACCTCAAACCACCTTTAGCTCCACCCAGACAGCTTATCTAAGATATTCAAATCAAGGTTTTGCCTGGACCACTACACCTGAGGGTAAACTCTGAAATGTCCTAAAAAAATACCTCCAAAAACTAGACAATCTTTCTTTCACTAAAACTATAAATAAACCTATTGTCAGAGTGCCATTCTGTACCAAGGTACATTAGGTAAAAAAAAAAGAGCAGCGTCACTTTCAGATGTGCATGCTTTTCAAGGAGCTGTTAATTCAAGGTGACATCGCCAACACGCCCTTTGGACCCTCGCGCCCACAAAGACCCTCACTAATAAATTGAAAGAAAGATAAGATAGTTCAAGGAAACTGAAAGTCATGAGCACCGCTCACAACAAAGAAGAGTAGAAGAGACAGATGGCGCGACTGGAAGAGAGAGACAGAGAGCGGGAGATCTCCAGCAGTGCCAGTCGAAAGAGGATCAAGGTGATTTTGGATAAATTTCTGAGGTAAGCTGTGGTTAAAGCTCCAAGCTTGGACCAGTCACTCACGAGAGCCAAGTCCCATTGACAGCATCATGAAACATGAGGCAATATTCAGAAAACATGTTGATAGGAGCAAGTACAGTCTATACATTTTTTTGGCTCGGTGCTTGAGAAAGACAAATGTGATATGTCGGCATCATGGGGTTGTGGAATTGTCATATTCTAGGTGTTATTTTATGTCCTGTTGTAAATCATTGTTCTTAAAGTTTGTTTGCTGTGATAAATTTTAGAAAAAAACTAACTGAAACGTGGCCGCTATTTAATTCTCAATCATTTGTATTTTGTTGTTTTCATTGGTTAAATTCTGTCAACCTTTCAGAGTATTCAGAATAGGATAATGGCTATATGGTCGTTATCAGGATTTTTACATATCATTTGGAGATATTTGTGAATACAAGCATTCAGAGTTTAGTGATAAAGCATCAACTATGGAAAAGATTACTGTGTCGTGTTCATAGAGCCACTCAGATGAATAAATGTTAGCAGGGGATTCTGCAAGTTTTATTGTGTAAATTTGATCTTCTTTGGAGGCTATTTACTTACTTAATGCTTGTATAAGCACATAAATTTCATTGTATCACAAATATTTTTGGTCTATTTCAAAATGTTTGTGTTCATTCTTTGTGGGTTATATTTAAAGAATTTTGTACCATTAAAGATTTTTCAGTTTAATACCATTGTTTTCATGAATACAAAACTGTTCTGATGTATTTTTGTAGAGTTTAATGATTTTCTCTACATAGTTTGACAATTAGTGGGGGTTTTTTCTACCAGTTTTTGTCCCGCTTCAAAGCATTTTGTATGTAATGTGTGTTTTGTTTGTATGAAAAGTGTAAATTTTGTCTCGGTTTTTCCCCCCAGCTATTCAAATAAACAGCGTCTAAGTAATATTTTGTGGCCCAACAAAACTTCCTTTAATATTAAGAAACAGAGCACATTTCTTCTGTTTTTGCTTTTTTTTTGTGACACCTAAATGTGTCAGCTACTCAAACAACTTTTCATACCTAACAAAGATAACCTGAGTAAATAGATTAATCCATTTTGAAACGATGAATTCATTTAGTAAGGAAAATGAGCTGTTCAGATCAATAGCTCTTTTGTGGAAAAAAAGATAGCTAAGCTTTTGACCATTCAGCCAATCAAATATTTGATTGGCTTTGCTGTAGTAAAACAGCTTCAGGGCCGATTTAAAACAATCAAAACAATACAAAACAATGTTATGAAGGCAACCTAATCACCTCAGATCAGTCCATTTGACCCATATCTCTCTCCATAACTCAATCTTTAGTCATTACAGAAAATAAAAGTGAGCAATCTAACTAGCTTCCCTCAGTCTCTTTTTCTTTATCTCTGTTCAATGCTCTAACTTGTACTGGCTTCCAATGTTTATGCATTTACTGAGATGGCTGGCGGGATTGTCGGAGAAAAAGGAAGGTTTATTTTTTTCTTCTCTTTTTCTTTTTTTTTTTTTTTTTTCCTCTGTGCAATCTCTTGCCTTCAGAAACCATTAATGCCCATTCAACATCAACATCAAGGCACAGCTTTGATGTCTATTCTGGCAACAGACTCCTTTCTTTCTCCGCTGCCTGCTGCTCTCTCTCTTTTTCGCCCTCCTTCTCCCTATCCCCCTTTATCCTTTCCACTTCCCCCTGCTCACTCTTTACGGTTTACTGTACAATCAAATAATTAAACGGATTGTCGAGCAAATGATTTTACCTGGCAATTAAATATGCAAAGTGAGGCGGCAGGCGGTGCATGAGAAGGCGATTAAAAAGGGGGCCCACTGCAAATCTACAAAGGCTTCAGCAGTACAATAGGCAGCAATCCCTGCCCGCTTCGCACACTGGCTTAGCCCGCGGAGCGTCTGGTGCCTCTTTATACCCGTTTCACGCGGCCATGTTTACAATAGCCCCAACCATGCTATGCCAATTACAAGGCAACACAAGAGGAATAAAAGCCACCATTAGGAGGAAAGACAGCAGCAAAGGCTGCAAAGTTTGGGACGTCGGAGAAAGAAACTGAAATCAAATTTACGGCATGGAAATGTCTCCTACTCTCAAAAAGTCAAGGAACTGTGTGCCTCAAATGAGAATTTTAAGGATCAGAAGCATCAAACTCAAGTCAAGTTGCTGTGAAAGCTGGAACCTGTGCATAACCTGCACTGTACCTCAACAAAGCACCTTGAATGTCATAGAGGCAATGTGAAAAGATCTGAAACTGGGCTCGAGGTGAGGGCTGGTATGGGCGTCAGTGGGCAAGCTGATGTTGGGGAAGAGAGGAGGGTATGCAAAATGTAACCAGATTCCCTGGACAGGTTGTTTTTCAGAGCCAGAGTCCCCAAGAGGCTGTAAAATTAAAGCTGAGAAGAGTCGGGGATAATGGTGCCAGTGCAGGTGAGAGGGGCGTGTAGCGGTACACCTGCCCCAAACCCGACAGCTCAACAGAAACTAGCTGCTTAGGCCTGATTAATCCCTCGTCACTGTCAAGTGAAATCCACAGCATAATTGATTTCAGGGTTTGTGGAGTATGTAATGCAACAATTAGGTCGCAAAGCCTCGCCGCCCTGAGCTTTGGCGAAGCCTGGAAAATGAATCTGTTAGTGGTCCGTCTAAACTGTTTGGCTTCAGAGGAGCATTTATTGTTAAGAAATGTGTAGAGATCTTGGATAGACAGTTTTCCTTCTACTTTGTTTTCCATGTGTACTCCCTTATAGGGAACAGGAAACATAGAATAAATAAAAAAATTGTGCTCAGCATAAGCTCATCAGTAATGGCTGTTTGAATCTTTGATGTGGCAACTTCTGTTTTTTATCAACGGCAAGCCTTTTTTCCCTTTTAATGGAAACAGTTTGAACTCAAATGCACGAGCGAGTGCATCTGCATGATGCAGACAGCATCGCAGTCCCCAGCACTAAATTATTTCCATGGTGTTAAACGATTTTTTCCCAAATGCTGATATAAAGCCAGATAATTGAAGCAAACATGGGGAGGCCCTCTGATAGGGGAGGCAGGGTGCTTCATTAATGTTTGTGTTGACTTACAGAGAGTAATGCTGGCCCTCATTGCTCTTTAATAGCACCAATTAGCACCATGGCTTCATTTTCATGCTTAATGTCTCTCGTTTAAGAGCCGAGCAAAAAGCCTGCAGAGTTAATCACAGAGGGGAACTGGGTGATTTCTGTTTCCCTTTCCATTCTTGTCTTTTTAAGCAAAGATGTTTTCAGTTTTAGAACTTTTTATTTGAGGAAGCAACGTCAAAGTTTAATTGATGTTAATATTCAGTGGTTTATTTATTGCAATACCGATTAAAGCTGCATTAAGTAACCTCTATAATTTTATTTTTGTTTTGTTACATATTTGTTAAAACTGTCATTATGTCATAATCTATGAAAAAAAATCGAATTCCTCCACCTCCTCCTAGAGCTCATCTGCAGAAATGAAACACTCCCAGTTAAAAAACATCCAATCACAGCCAGGAGAAAAGTCTTAATTCTGTTAATCATCCTCATGTACGCGCTGCTCAATGAGCTCATGGCAGAGAAACAACTTACAGTTACAGGAAAATTGTTTGTCTATCATCACCAGCCTTAGAATTCGTGGCAGCCTCTGCTGTCAGGAAGAAGCTTTAGAATAGCAGAAAGCAAGGGGGAGGGTGTGAGCAGCGTGTTAACAAATATGATTGACAACGCTAAGACCTTCCTGGCTCTGATTAGTTGTTTTTGACCAAGCAATGTATTTCCACTGTTAGCTCTGAAAGAACTGAGAGAGATTAGAGGAGCTCGATATTTTTTTCTCACAGATTATCCATCTCATATCACTCAGAACATAGTGACAATTTAAAAAAAATTTTTTATAGGTTTTGTCGGCTCTAGTAGTTTATATGTGCTAGTTGTCAGACGGGAAAGCAGGTTGTGAGAGGGGGAAGACATGCTGCACAGGTCATCGGGCCGGGACTCAAAACCCGTAGCAGCTTCAGGACAAAGGCCTTCATACACGGGTCATGCTTTACCTCTGCGCCACCACCACACATAGTAGAAATTATTTTTAAATAAATACTACCACTACAGTATTTCTACACGATAGTGCCATTTGTGTAATACAAGATTTGAAGTTTCTAAGACATGAACGTTGGAGAAAAATCAGGTGACTGTTCCAACTGTTCCAGGCCTGCTTTACTTTAGTTCATGCTATTGTGACATTGCCTCATTCGATGGTGCTGCTCATTGCTTCCCATGCTTGATTCTGAGTAAACTATAACTTGCAGCCACTTCCATAAGTTATGGCACCAATAGTGAGGAAATGTTTCAAGCCTCAAAATAAAATATTTTACTATACGAGCAAAATCTCACACTTAGAATGTAGAAAAAAAGATTTTAACCTTCACTTTTGTTCAGTGGGGAAAACAATCAACAATAAGACCTTTTTTTTTTTTTTTTTTAACAAAATCTCAATGGTGACAATTATTAATAACAACTACAAACCTACTTAAACTAATTAATCAAAGCAGCAGCCAGGAGGGCGAAGGTGACTGGAGGACCAGCAGAGATCCTCCAGCTCAGGCCAGACACCGCAGACGGTCAGTCGTCCTGCTCTTTACAAATCATGTCTTATGGAAGAGTGGTTAGGAGAATACTATTACTGAAATAAATCCTTCATAAGTTCTGTTTGCACCAACATTGCACATCACTTTGGTATCAGAAAAGTGGAGTAAAATAAACTCGGTAAATAAAACACGTAAACTTTTTTTTTTTTTCTCCAAAGAGTTTTTTTGCGGCGCTAGTGGCTCGCATTTTTCCGCGACAGTAGGCTGACAGGAAGGGGGGGAAAAGACATGCGGCAAGGGTCGCCGGGACCGGGAGTCGAACCCGCGACGTCCGCGTCGAGGACTAAGGCCTCCAAACGTGGGGCGTGCTAAACCCCTGCGCCATCACAGCACGCCCCAAAACATGTAAATTTTCCTTTGAGCGTCACCATTATTGTCTTGGTCTATCAATCAATAAAAAAATATGGATACTTATGATGTCACTTTGTAAAAACATGAAACAAGTGCAACATCTGCTTTCATTTGAAAAATATAAAACTTTAATAAAGGCTACATCTCTCAATAATTACAATAATTATAGATCCATGTAAATCTTTAAATGAAACTCTGTATATAATGTATAATTTACAGTTTAGATATTATGAACCAAAAACAACAACCAAAAAAAGGCCATGGTATAAAAAAAGGGAACCCAAACAAAATAATAATAATAATAAAAAAAAAGGAAAAACATGATTACAGGACATTATTAAAAGCATAAAAATATCTTCTCAACATAAAACCCTTCTGAAAACCAAGGGATATATATTAAAACCCTGAAACAGGGTAGCACATGGTATGGCATCCATGTAGGCACAGGTGCTGTACTCAAGAAACACCAGCAGTCATGTGTTTGTGTCTGTGTGTTTCAGTATTCATATTTCAGAATGCATAATTACAATATACGCAGGAGCTCTGCTATATTCGGTGTTACTGTAACAACATTCAAAAGATACTGGAGCGGAAATTCTTCACGATGTTTTTGCTGTTTTGTATTTATTTATTTTTGTTTCTTTTTTTTCCCCTCCCGCACACGTCGACCGACTTCGTCGAGAGGTCTCTCTCAGTGGCTCAAACTGATTCTTGTTAGCATGAGTTATTTCGGTGTGCGGGCTGTAAACACTGTCTTTATTAGGCCTTCTCTCTGTGTGAATCTGCCCACCCCTCCATCCGGCCCCCCTCCCCCTCTTTATTTCCCATCCCTGTGCAATGCCTGGTTTACAAACAAAGGCACAACAAAAAAAAGATTGAGCTCTGTCGCTAAAGAGGGAAAGGCAGGGAGAAAGGGAGGGACGGGAGAGAGAGAGAGAGAGAAAGAGAGAGAGAGAGAGACAATGAGTGCTGGGAGATCCTGGTGTGGCAACTTTGAACAAAACTATCAGCAGCATATAAAACTGGGATCGACCGTGAGCGTAATGAAGCTTTGGACTGGACCCATCCTCAGGTCGTTATTTTGGGTCGAAAGTGGCAACAAGGCTAGTGTGACGACCTTTGCGGAACATAAAAACGGACAAACATGAAACGGCATCACTACAGTATTCTCCCAACATTCAAAGCAGCTTGATCATTGGCTGGAGACGGGAAAAGGGGGCGGGGTCAACAGATTAAGAGATGGGAGGGGAGAGGGAAGGGTTATTTTAATAAATACTAAATAAAACTTTAAACTCAAGACAAAAAGGATTATACATATATATATAGATAGATATATATGTATACCTATATATATATATATCTATCTATATATATATAAAATATGTGTATATATACACATTTGTATGTATATGCACACGTATGGGCATTTCTGTTGGCGCCTGCTTAGCCCTCTGCACAGGACACCATCAGTCTGCCGTCGTGTCGCAACTCGACGGTTTCTTCAGTGGTTATCTTCAAGAGGAGTCGGGGTCTCTCCTCCCCCCTGGCCTCCGATTCTTGCGTTGGTCTTCAAAGTTTCGTCCCTTTGTGTGATCTAAGGCTGATTGGTTGAGCGAGTCAGGGAGGGGGCGGCTCCTCCTCTGAGTTCGGCATACTTCATTGGCTCGTCTTCCTTCAATCGCTTTTCTTGTGCTGGATATATTAACTCTGTTTAGCTTAACAATAAGAAATATATATATATAAAAAAAAAAGTCCAGAGGTTTTTTTTTTGTTTGTTTTTTCATAGAGTCCTTTGCTCAAGTTCTTAAGGAAAAGCTTAACTTGTGGTTGGGCGTGGGAAGGGCACTGGTTGTTTGTGTTAGTTTTTTTTTTTTTCAGTCCATCCTCTCCACTTTGCCCAGGACCTTGCCCTCGTACATGGGCAGCACAGTGGCATCTTCCCACACTTCCTCGAACACCGCTCCACACTCAAACTCATCGCTCGCCTTCTTGAAGTAGTACCTGAGGAGGGAAAGAAAGAAAAGAGACACACAAAGAGGGAAGTTTGTGATTAGAAAACGCGTAGGTGAGTGTTGGGAAAGAAGAGAAAACTAAGCTCAAACAATAGCTGACAGAGCGGCAGCAGGAGGGCAACCGATACATTTCATCTTGTTCTAAACAGCTTTGAGGCTCCTACACGACTACTTACGTGTACACGCTCCCTTTAGTCCAAATCAAACACTCACACTCTCTCAGAGCCAGAAATGGATCTTGTACAAAACAACTTAGTCATAGCCTTCAATGCCATCCCTGAACACTTCAAAGGTAGAGCCTGACTCCACATCGCACCGCTGCGCAAACACAGCTGAACCTCTCGTTTAAACACCGCCTGTGATAATTCGAGCCGCTAAAAACGGCTCGTCCACGAGCGCTCGCCTCCTCGTCGCAGGTCTGTCCTGCCAGGACTTATTAAAGTTGAAGGGTTAATTAGAGGCTGTCCTTAAGCACCTCCTCCCTCTCCCTCTCTCTCTCTATGACAGCATAGAGAGAGAGACCTCCCCATCGCCTCCACCACCACCACCTTCCTTCCTCCCAGTGTCTCCATGGCTTCTAATTGGGCTTGTTGTCAAATCAAGGGCCTCTCTGTCACACAGGTTGACGTTTCAGGTGCCCGAGAGTCTGCCTGCGACTGCACTCCACCGTCTGCCTTAAAACCCGAAATTCTTCAGACACAAACATGCACTGTGGAAAGCTTCCAATTGAAACGGTGCTATTTCACACTTACAACACTCTTCAGTGTGGATGTAGCATTTTCGGGATGAGTGAGGCAGGCCGGGGTCGGTATGAGATTCTCATGAAATTACCCTATGTAAAATAATGTTCTGATGAGATCAGAGTGCTGAAGTTTTTCAAATACACTCCACAAACAAAGTCTTACCAAATATATTTTGCCTAGATTTTAGTGCAAATTTCTTAGTACACTTGAATTAAGACAAACTTATCTTGTAAGTAACTTTTCAGCAAGATATAGGAACATACTTTAAATCAATAATTCATTAATATTGATTTAAAAAAATACTAGTTCCACTGGCAGATTACTATTTCCCACGTTGTATATAAAATAATCTGACAGTGGAGCTAGCACTTTTCCATTAATATTAATTAAATATTTAAGTTAGTTTCATCCTAATTCAAGTGTGCTAAGATATCTGCACTAAATACAAGGCAAAATACTTGGTAAAATTTTATGTTTTTGCAGAGTAAAAGTGCATAGTGTGATCATATTCAGATCTTAGCCAGACTTTCAGGAAAGCTGAACATAGTTCAGCAAAATTGCTCCGTTTTCTTTAAACCTCTGTTACAGAACACTGAATTTTGAAATGTTGCCAGCATTTCGAAAGTCTGAAGTGAAGATAATCAACATTACAATAACATACAATAATGCTAATGACTTTTGCATTCGACTATGTAAAATTCTGAAGTGAGAAATAAAATCAGAGCCCTTTAGTCACTTTCTCTTTGGATAGAAGAGCAGAAAAAAAAACTGACGTTCTAATATTCTTGTAGGAGCCATAAAAAATTTGTCAAAACTCGCCAAAATCAATATGAGCAGCACAAAAACTGGCGGCTGGAAGCAGGCCACAAAATGTGGTGAGTCTGCAGCAGCGGCTCAGCGAATGTGTGCAACAGTTTGGACGACGGACCTCTGCCCTCAGACGGTATTCCTTGAGGTCACGGGTCACCTCGCTAACCCGCTGCTCTTCTTCTTCACACAAGCGGAGATAACTCCCCAGGCTAGCTCAGTCCCAGTGGCTGTGAAGTCTCCTGATGTTTCTAATGATTCTACTCTCTGCAGCAAAAAGATCAGCAGGAGGGGATTTAATGATAAGCTTTGTAATGGAAAAATGCCTCATTTTGTCCATGTGTGCCTGCATTCGGAATATAAAACGGAAGAAAAAAAAAAAGTAGGGGGAGCCGAGTGTTTTATGAGCTCAGCTTAGAGTCATTCAAACAACACATGTACGGGGAGGGTGTGCATAAATATACACATACGTCGTAGTTTTTTGATTGTGATCGCAGATGAATGTGAAGGAGGTTTGCTTCATCACAGCTGCAGAACAGGCAGCACCATTAATGTGACAAAAAGCAAAAAGCTTGTAATCAAACTGCATTTCTAACAAAAAAAAGTTCCATCTGTTGTCTAACTTCTTCTGGGCATGACTCAAATGCTTTCAATTATTTATCTTTCTTGTTTTATTCTTCTCACAAAAACAGCCACACTACCCATCTTAATCTAACTGGCATTTAAATAAATAAATAAGACTACATTTTATGCTCACAAATAGTTCAAAGTCATCACTTTGTTGCAGAGGCAGAGCGACAGAAGGAGTCTTTCCACTGGAGCATGTTTTATGTGGCAGGATTTTTCTCTCCTCACAACATCTGGCACCAATATTGTCTGGCAGAGCTGCGGAGTACTGTTCTCTGCTGAACCGCTGCCATGTCCAAATTAACCAACTCCACACATTCTGCTGCCATTGAAGCCAGGCGCTTCATCCCCCACCCCCTGTTCTCACAGGCTCACTGAAGAGTTATGGGATAGCTGGGGGAGCGCTGGCTTGTTTGCGAGCCTTCTCCTCTGCTCTTGCCTAACAAACAGATGTGACTGCAGAGGCTTCACTTGCTGAAATACCACAGAGTCGTCCCCTGAAACAGGTATTGCAGTAGCTTCAGCGGCTAATCTTCAGCACTTGTTGGTACTTACAGCTGAAGTTACTTATGGAAGTCCTGATGTTTGGAGTTTGGCTTCGTCGTGTGATATCGCCGTGCCCAATACCTTCACCAGAACGAGGTGCTTAGAGCAGCGTTCGATTTCAATGTCTGATGCAATCGTCTGGCGGAGGAATTTGAAGGCATTGCGATGGTCTTTGCACACAAAATAAAATAACCTTAGCTTCAAAGCCATATTTATTAAGACTGCCTTAGCATGTAAATCAGGACCAGATGTGAGAAAAATTCACTCCAGATCCTCTCTTTCTCTCCCCCTCTTTCTGAAAAAGCTCTAAGTACAGTGGATGAGCCCAGCTTAGTTTCTTTGTCAGCTTTCAGGCTCCAGTGCTTCACACATACAAACAAGAGCAGTATAAAAAAAAACTCAATAGGGAGTTTTCTAAGTCCATCTACTGTGATTCTAGTCCCGTCTCAACAGGTGTCAATAATCATAATTCAGAGTTAGAGGTGCACCAAAAATCGGCACCAAGGAGCAGCTGTTGGAGGGTTTTCAGTCTTGTCGGCTTTTTTCAATCTGTGAATACACCGTTTAAGCAGTTGGTGGTGAAAACACTTGTTAAGTTAACCTTAATGCTACATATTTAATGATTAAGCAGGTGGCCAGAGGTAAAAAAAGAAGGAATGAGATGCTCAGAGGTGTAAGAAGATATTTGGAAGTAACATATATTTGTCATGTCATTTCCTTCAGGCTGTGAGAGAGTGAGAGAGCAAGACTTGCTGCAGATAACAGTGCAGCTAAACAGAGGGCAGTGAAGTTGATTCAAGTACTTCATAAGTATCTAATTGTTCCCATTTAAATTTCCTATAACTTGCAAATAAAATAAAAATATCACTTTCAAATGAATTTGCTTGTTTCAACCTCGCTTTACAGTGATGGCCCTTTCACACTCATGACATCATGTAGCCTCTACTCCTAATATAAAAAGGAAAACATCTCCCAACATGAAGACATACAACATATTTTAAATGCTGGTGAAGACAGCTCTTAAGAGAAATCAGAATCAGCGTAAATATGTACCAGCAAGTGAAAGCTTGAGACTGAAAGTCAAACACAAATTTCGGATCAGTCCAAAGTCTGTAGTTTGATTTGTGGCGGCGCAGCAGCATATTTACCGGTAGTTGCCTTTCTTGCTGAGCTGTTCTTTGAAGTGACCCAGGGTGAGGCAGTGGGTCTTCATCATGCTGCGATAAGGAATTTCCTCGCCACAGAAAAAGTATGTTACCACCAGCTCCTTAGACCTGAAAATACAAAATAAAATCAGCTTTTAGATAACTACTTAAAAGTTATTCTTTTTGGTTCTGGTGGTGCATGTGTCTTTGGGAAAATGGTGAGGCTTATGGATTTTGTACTCAAGCAAGATTAAAGTTGAATGACTAAAACAGCAAAACAAGAGAGGCCAACTGCTCATTACATGAAGGATGTGAGAACGCCTGGGAGGAAACAGAGAAGCCCATGTTTCTTCACCAAAAATCAAATCTCAAATATGAATCTAATCGGATATAATTTGGGAAATTAGAAAGCAAGTGTGCATAAAGTAAAGAGCAACTAAATCAAAGTAAAGAAACAGAGCTGGGATTAACCAGGGCCAAGGAATACGTACTCTTCAGGATTGGTTTGAGAGGAGCCTGCACCGTTTCCAGCAGGTGGATGGCTCCTGTCTCTCTGAAGGCTGATAGACGCTGTTGAATGCCTGTTAGAGAGACCCGATATTAGAGCCTAACTCATCAATCAGTTTGGGTACAGTCAATAGGATGTTAAAGCTGCAGTATGTAACTATTATAAAAAATATGTTTTGCCCATATTTGTTAAAAATGTCACCATGTCGTGATAATATAGTATGAGATCAAATAAATGTGAAAAATAAATAAATAAAAAAAATCAAGCACCATCAGTTCCTCCCAGTGTTACTATTGGGGTCTAGACAACGCACCGCTCCCGGTTAGAAACAACCAATCAGAGACACGAGGAGGGTCTTAGAGCTGTCAATCATGTTTGTGAACATGCTGCTAAATGTGCTAATGGTGAAGAAACAACTTATTGTTCCAGGAAAACTGTTTATCCATCATTGTCAGTGGCCATGCTAACTATCCTTAGCATTTGTGGCAGGCTATGTGGTGGTGAACCAGCTACAGTGTAGCAAAGAGCAAGGGGGAGGATATGAGCAGCACATACACAAGAGTGATTGACAGTGCTGAAACCCTCTTCCTGGCTTGTTAGGTTGTTTCTGACTGAGTGGTGTATTTCTGCAGTTAGTACTGGGAGCACTGAGAGAAAACAGGAGATCGAGTTTCACAGATTGCCTTGTTATACTATCACAACGTAGTGATAATTTTGATTATTTTAAGAAACATGTAAAAAACATGTTTTTATAAAAGTTACATACTGCAGCTTGAAAGGAATACGATTTTCTGCACGAGTAAGCACACTACCTCTGCTTTGGCGGCTTGGAAACCTCTTCCAGTCTGCGACAAGCCTCTTCAAGCTGTGCCAGGGTGTTGGGAGGGGGTAAAGGTGGCATAGCAGGATCCTGGATGAAAGGATGGCCCGGGTGATGGCCACGGAGGTGACTCCCGTTGCAGGTGCCAGCTCCACCCCAGGTGTTGGTCCTAGCAGGCAGGATCTTGGAATCGAGAGGACTGGACTTCTTTAGGCCTTGAGTGCTGTTAAATTGATTGAGGAAAATGCGGGTCAGTACAGGACGTGACTCAGACCTTTTGGTCGTACAGGTGGTGTTGCGACCCTTGCCTGTGGGGCTTGTGCTTGCCCTGCCTCTCGCTCTCCAGGATCCACTGCCAAACATTCTGAGAGCGGTCGGTGGAAACCATGGGAAGGCATGGTGAAGACACACCCTCATCGGAGGCCTTCACTGGTCGTCTGGACAAAGTGCTGCAGTGACTGAAGCGTTAAACATGGAGCCATTAGGTTTTTTAAAGAGCAAAACACAATGATAGATAGGAGGGGTAGCTAGGATGCTGCACTCACGTAGGTGTGAAGTCGGAGTAATTTGCACCCCCTTGAGGGCAGAGGCACTGCACGCGCTGAGCCGCTTCGGTCTCAATCTGCTCCTTAGTTTTGGGCCCAGCATGGTGATGGTGGATGTAGTGGTGGTGGATGTGCTTCGTGGACTGCCTGCCTGTCATCAGAACCTTAGCGGACCCTTGATAAGCACCAAAAAGAGTCGCATGGCCAGAGGACACCAGAACGCCTGTCTGATCCGGGGAGCGGGAACGTGGCGAGTGCCGGACGACGCCAGGCGACTGGCAGCCGGGCGTCTTCAAGACACGGGAAAGGTGCTCGTCTAAGATGGCCTGGGGGTCTTCCTCACATTGGCTTGCGGATGGCAGCAGGGGGTGATGAAGGGAGCTGCTGCTGCTCAGGTCGTTGCTTTCCTCCCTTTCGTCCTCCTGCAACCCAAAAAGAAACGGCGATTAACAAAACAATAATCACATATTTTTGAGGAACTTCTCTGTCAGCTTCCCATCGACTTCTCTCAGTCGTCCTGTGAAGTCAGAGAGAGCAAATGCCTGAATAATTTGATGTGAGTTTTCTCCTTTGCTGCACTGTTATCTTCCCTAACAGGCTTTGGGTGCGCTTCATCTATAATGCAGAATCTGCCTGTGCTTCACAAAGAAACTGGCACTACACATATTCAGCAAATGTGCCACTGGAGAGTAACTAAGTGCTATTTGAAGGCACTTAAAGTGTGTCTAGAAACATAAGTTTGAAAGTTCCTCCTTCCAAATGAAATAGGAGAGAACACAAAGGAAAAGTGAAGAAGCAGCTAAATCCAGACAAACTTTGCAATCCCATGGCGCGTACCCTGTTCTTCGTCATGCTAAAGCTGGCGTAAAGGCATTTGTACTGAAGTTTAGAACTGCTGCCTGAAATTAATTGGATCCAAGTTGGAATTTACAAAGTGGGAGGCATGCTTTAAGTAGCTGTTAAGACTATTTTTGAGGAGGCATAGCGCCTGGCAGAAATATTCACACTCCTTAAACGCTCCACATTTTTGTAGTTTCACAGGATACGGTTCACATATGGAAGGATGTGTTCTGGTCAGATGAGGCTAAAGTTTAACTTTTTGACAAACGTATGAAACACTGTGTGGTAGAGAAATACAACCCACTGAAAAACACGGAGGTGGCAGAAATGTGGCTTAAATACATCCGTTAGAATGGCCCAGTCAAAGTCCAGACCTAAATCTAATTGATAATCTGTGAACAGACTTGAAAAATGGATATGTGCAAACACTGTGCAACCAGCCTCATTGACCTTAGATATATTTTTCAAATAAGAATGGGCAAACCTTTCTCTATATAAATAAAATTTGGAAACAACATATGTGATTCTAAAGTAGATTTTGTGCTGGTTTGTCACATAAAGATCACTAAAATAAAAAATGTGAAAAGATAACCCTTCTGGAAAAGCTCTGTGTTTGTAAATGCTCACCTCCTGGATTTGCTGCAGCCTCTCCTCCAGAGAGCTCATCGTGTCCTGCTCACGCTTCAGCTTCTCCAGTTTGGCGATGAGCTGGGCAGCAAAAGCTGAGGGCTCGACTGGGGTCATCTCCTTAGGCAGCCGGTGTGTCCTCTGCGGGGTAAACAACACAGGGAGGGGAGGGACACTTTAACAAGTGTGCAAGTGTGGCCACTTGGTGTTTCAGATGGATGAAAAATGGTGCATTAATCCATTGCCCTTGCCCTAATCCTATCTCGTTCCAAAAAGCCTGTTACTTTTCCAAAAAAAGGGACCTAATACACACGCCCTTGCCCTCAAGCTAACCTGAACCTTTCTTGCTGCCCATCCCGTCCCAGATCTTCTCATGCCCAGTGCCCTTGGCGGTGCCAAGCTGCCGGGTGAGGGGAAAAGACGGGGGTAGCAGTAGCGGGGTAGCAGTTGGTCTCGCTCGGAGGGGAGGCCCCCTGCCTGTACCCTCTGTAGCCCGACCAAACCATCAGCAAGGCAGCCTCTGAAGTCAGCACACTTCAAAGGGCCCTTGTCAAACATCAAACGCACACTAGGGGTGGGAGGGACACGCGGTTTTAAATCTCCGAATAAAAGCCAGATATCGACGGAGAAGAGAGCGAGTGTGCGTGTGTGTGTGTGTGGGGGGGTGGGGGGGTGACAAAATTAACAGCATGAAGGGAGAGGAAGAAGATTGAGATGTGTGTGTTTGTGGAGTGGCATTGGTGGGAGGAGAGAGAGTAAGAAGACAGAGGAGTCAAATACTGGGAAGATCTGAAGGAAAGTAGTAATTTATTTTCAGGCTGCATGCAGGGCAGCTCAGAGGTACTCTAGTCACATTATCCTCCTTTTTCTTTAACTATATGCGCTGGCTTCTCTTTCTCCATTTCATACTTTTTTTTTGTTATTTGGCACACTGGCTTTCTTGATTTTGACTTTTTTTTGTTGTTTCTCTCATCTCTTTGTAGACACGATAAAGGGAAGAAGAAAAAAGGCAAGCGGAGCTGCTGGCAAAGGAGCGCCAGCCCTGCACGGGGCCCCCGCTGCCTGGGGCTGGTGCATCATGGGAGACAGAGCCATCTCCAAATCAGGAGGGAGACATTAAAGAAGAGCAAGTGGAAAAGAAAGAAACACAGAGAGAGAAGGATAGACGGAGAGAAAACTGGGAAAAACAAAAAAAAATTGCATGCACAAACACACACAAGCACATTTCCTCCACATACCTGAGTTTGGATATGGAAACAAAAGAAATGTGTGTTTACTTTCCTCCTTCCTAATCTGTGTCAACATGTTTTCACCCAGTTCTTTAAACCATCTTGCAGCAAGTTCAGCAGGTCAGAAAATATCTCAAATCAACCAACCTACACCGTCTGGTCCACACACAAAAAAAGAAATTAAACCAAATACACAATCTTGAGGAATTCCTGGTCTGTAATCCGATATCATGACGATTGTTGACATGTAGTTATGGAGAGAGAAAGATTTGAACTATTTCTATTATAATAGCCACAGAAGCAACTGAGATAGAAATATAACAGAGACATTTAGACATTAAAGTATGCAAAGATATTTATTTTAAGGATTTTTTGGAAATATACAAGGAATTGAATTTGTCATACTCTGAAAAGAAACTGAAACTCAGAATGTAGGTTCTAACAAAGATGAACTTACAGGAAAGTGGGGTAGCGTAACTTGGCCATTGATCTTAACGTTACGATGCATCTCTCGCTGCAGCTGCTTCTTGCTGCACATCTTGTAAGGAGGGATTCCATCTCTGCAATAGAAGCAAAAGGTACCAACCATTTAATGTTGTAAAAAGTAACTAAAATCCAATAATAACCTATTTATTTTTGTAATATGCTGATCACTGTATCAAAATAGCTCTGCAACATGCTCTGCTAATGTTTTTATTTTTATTTTTTATTTATTTAAAGCACCATAAAAGAATACATAATAACAACCAATGTTTACTTTCATAATGTCGCTGTTTGTGTTTTTGGGATGGGTACCATGTGGTATTTGTCCCGTCACTAACAGTGAAAGTGATGCAGCGAAAGATTGGGGTGTAGAACTGAAAGCAGAGACGCAATGTCGGCTATTGGCAATAATAGTAATATTTATACCAGATATCATTATCATTCCAGACTTTCATATCTATGAATATTTAGTGCAGAGTTTAAATTTTCAACCCTTTAGTATCCTTTATGAATTATTAACATGGTTGGTGTTGTTAGCATAGCTAGCATTAGTAGAATACCAGTCTCCATATTCGTTTCAGGATTCAGACCCTTATCTTTACTCTGAGGTTTTCAAAAGTTCCATCTCAAACAAGTTTCATTACATAGTAATTTCATTACAACTTTGCTGTCCAATTCACTGTAATCTGATTTAGTAATCTGTTGCTCTTGGCCTGCTCTCTCACAGCCTGAATGAATGAAAGCATGTTTCTACATGGAGAGAATATGGTTTGATTTAAAATAGCTTCTTAAATCTCAGTCTTTACTTTCATTTAATACCTCACTGATACGGATATTAATAACTGAGGCATCACTCAGTAACAGCTTCCAAAACAAAGAGTGTTGTAGTTAGCATAATCTGGTATCACTTTTGAATGGTGCATTAACTCAGTGGTTCCCAAAGTGCCTCTTTGGAGGAGCGAGAAGCGGTATGGATGAATGAAAAAAAACAAACAAAAAAACAGTTACACAAAAGTGTTTCACTGTAAAGATGGTTTTGTAGTGTGTTTTGTTGCAACCTGAAGTGCGAAATAAACTTTAGTGGAGTTTGAAACCAAAATGTGTGTACAGGTTTATGCCTGGTTGAATGATGTGTGTGCCCACTTGATTTTCTTCTTCTTTATTGTAATCCACAGGGAACCACTGTATTAACTGATCTGAAAATATTCAAATTTTCGAGTTTCAGACTGGCCAACGGACAGGACCTCATCAAAATTTTTGAATTCAGTTCAGCAGAGGACTTTTCAGTGCATCTCAGACATTAATACAACCAAACGCTCAGGCAGCTCTTAAACGTCAAGATAAATACAGAAACACAGAACAAAACATAAAAGAAAATATGAGCTAAAGACAGCTTTTCTGATTTATCTACTCTGTTATTCAAACTGAGAGGGAAAAAAATGCAGCTTCCAGTATCTGGTTAGTTCGAAACTACAAAAGACTAAAGCAGCATGCCAAATGGTACTCAGGTTCTTTCTGCTTTACAGCTATAGCTGTTCATCTAGCTAGATGAAATAGAGATGTTTAGCAAGCAACACTAAAACTCTCTGGACAATTAAGAATTTATTCTGGGAATCTAATCCTCCAATTCTGTCTGCCGGCTTCCTCCAGTCAGCTGCCACTTACTCTCGGCCAATTATTGCGGCCGCTTTGGCCGCTCAGAAGTGTCTGACCTAGCCCAATCGCTACTTTTTTTCTGCTGCCTCTTTGAAATCTCACACTCATGCACATATGCACCCGCTGCCATCTTCGTTTGGCAAGCGCTCCGCAGCGAGCCTCTGATCTCGGCAACATCAAAAGGCTGGTTTGTAAGATAAGGTAATGTTTGAAGTTGGTGCAGCAGCATTCCCCAGCGTCCAAGTAAATCCATAAATAAGATATAAGCAAAAAAAGAAAAAAAAAATCCCACCCTTCCACCATCACTACCACCACCCTTTCTCCTCTTTCTAAAATCCATCTCTTTTTGTTCTTTTTCTGGGAAATTAAGATTCAAATTTGCTGACCGTCTTTTAACTGCTAATCAAACTGTCCTCTGGAATGAAAAGGAGGCAAGGATGTGCTAAAGAATACGACTTTGACAAGTGATGCTGTTCAGCAGTTAGCTCATTTGTTTCATCTGAGGAACTTTATCACATTTAATACCAGAGAGATTTGATCATGGACACAAGGTTGGCAATGTGACCTATGTTGATTCTTCTACCTCAAATTCAACGCTTCCCAAACTACAACCTGAGACAACAAGCCGTAAGCCCTGAAGGAACAGGAAGTAGCTATGGGAAACTCAACCTGAACTCCAAAGTTAGCAGCAAACAAAGCTTACCAACTCCTCCCTGACCGACTTCACTATTTATCAAAACATGCCAGACCATGTGACTGGACAGCAAGAGAATGGTTTCCTGGCCCTCACTTTTATGGGGATCTCCTATTCAGCGGTGCAAGTCATTTTCAAAGCAGCTAGCCACCCTCTTATCCTGCTAAGCTCCCCTCACCTAACAATAGGCTGAAAGCGATTCGGTTAAGCCCTTTATACTCTGTGCACTTTATTTTCTCACTCCCTTGCACTTGGGAGCCTCGCCACTCTTGCTTACAACTCTGGAAGATGGAGGAGAGAAGCTGCATGGGTAAACTAGACTGATCAGGAGGGGAAAGGGAGGAGAAGGGGCGGGGGTTCCTTACGTCTTGCCCCGGGGTCTAGAAATGAGTAGCCCCCGTGAAAGCCTCGCAGACACATGATCTCAGCCCACTGCAGAGGCCGGTGGCAGGAAACCGACCCACCATGTGAGTAAGCCGCCTTTCATTTGGTGCCAACATTTTTTCAATGAGTTTGTCTTGAGACCCGAATGGACAACCCCACACACCCCTCTTTACTCTTCTTACTCCTGAAGGTCTTCAAAAGGGAAAAGCGATTAGATAATATGAAAAAAAAGAAGAAAAAAGTCTGGTGGCAGAAGGGTGGGTGGGATGAATACATATCAACATTGAGGAAATGAGGCAACGCCCCCACCCACATCAGGATGTCTTTTTTTCCCCCTTGTTCCAGCCTGCAACACATCAGAATAAACTTCAAAAGGCCTTCAGACGTAATGACTTTCCCAGAGTTATCTCCCCTGAGGCCATAGTAACAACTGCATGTTAATAGAATTACCTGGAGCCAATCACAGAGGATAATTAAAATACATTACACACCATTATTCTTCGGCAACGCAGTCCCCTGGCCCCAAGGAAAAGCTAAACCTGTTGGATTACAAGGCCAAATATTTTTCTTTACACCCCTGGACTTTTTCCTGGAAAGGTGTTGACTGACTTCTGGCCGGGGCTCATTCAGATAAGATGGAAGTAATAAATTGCACACAGCTTTGGCTGCGATCAGCTGCATAGAAATGAGCTTCCCAAAAACGCTGCAGTTTCACCATTTTAGGACCTGCATAAAAGCTCAACACTTACACACTACTGTCAGTCATCGACAGAGAGTCGTCTGTGGCTGCGTCGCTGGAGATCTCGCTGTCGTTGGCACTGGTGGCGGGGGCGAAAATGTAGCCGGAGTTGATGAAGTACGGGCTGGCGGGGTCTCCTCGTCGATGGGACCTGAGAGATCCAAAGAAGCGTTTTTAACGTGGGTTTTTAATAAAATGTGGGTGTAAAGGGTCTCAACAGATTTTTCTCTTCAAAATTCCACACACCATATTTACGGATTCACCAATAAATCGGCAAGAAATTGGACCTCTCTTTCCCTTAATCAGCGCAAGAAAGATGACTGATGAGCTGAGGGCTGAGGATTTCTTTATTACTTATTAAATACAATAAAACCAAAAACTCCAACCAGGTTTTGGTCAGTAAAAACATCAACTAGAATCAACTAGTTTTCAAAATCGAAGAACAGGAGTAACATTTTGCTTCTCTTTTTGTGCAATGGTGCTCAAGAGAAAAAAAAAAGGCCAGAACCAGTAAAAATTGGGATCAGAAAGTCAGACCTCAATGAAAACAAAGAGGAAATTTATTTCAGGCAGTAAATGCTTGATCTCTACCTGTTTTTATAACAGTTGAGGAATATAAGCAAAACTCATTTACCTAGTTTGGTTTTATTTTCTGGATGTTCCACAAATGATGGAGCACAATTCTCAATTTGGCTGCATTTTAAGTGAAATTTTTCTTTTTTTGGCCTACAGACTAAGTCAAATCAGCTCTAAATAAAAGTGCTTTGATTCTAATCTAGACTGGATTTCCTAAGGTAAATTTAAATCCTTTAAAGTGAATCTTGGACCTTTGCTTACATCCTTTACTTTTATGAAAAAAGTTAATGTTAAAAACCATTTATATATAAGTCGATGTAAAATGCACTTTTTCCTTAGATTTTTTTTCTAGACCACTGCTTCCCAAAGTTGGAGTAAAAAATTAGCAAGTGCAGGAAACCTCTTTAGAAATTAAACTGAACAAAACGTATTGTGAGAAGAATAAAAAATTATCATAAGAATGTTATTTTCAAGTAGACAAGAGTAACTATGTTGGCTGCTACTGGTGTTTCAGGTGTCGCTGTAGTCCTGTTTAATTGACACAGTTTGTATATTCTATTATTGGGGATCAGATGTCTCTCCCGCTGCTCTTAGGTGGGTCAAAAGCTGAACAGTTTGGAAAGCAGAGCTCTAGATAACAGAAACTCAAACATGTTTTCACCCTCCATTTCCTTTTTCTCCATATTTATTCATATGAAAAATAACCAAAGCAAATGTCATAATCTCCAGACTTCAAGACAGAGAAGGAAGGGTGAGTTGACACAGTTTATTTGCTCTTTCCCGCTCCTGTTGGTGTGAAGTCAAACAGCTCTGAGCTTGTTTTGCTGATGTCCTCTGCAGATTTCTGTAATTAGAGCGGCGTGTGTGAGAGGTGTCCAGCAGGAATGTGGCATCAGCGTTATTCTACAGGTTGTTGTTTACTTTCATGTTCTTCCTCTCTAACATGTAAGGACTGCAGCCTGTTGTTGGGCCCAGACTCCTGATCTCTCCCACTTTCACCTTCCTGATGAATTTACTCCTCCATCTCTCTCAGCCGGTCTGCCCCCTTTGCCACCTCTTCCCTGCCTTCCTTTCTAAAGTCTCTCTGTCTCTTTGCTCTCTATCCTGCTGTGTTGCATTCCTGCTCCAGGAGTGAAGGGGTGGACAGGCAAGGAGAGGAAGGGGGAACTTGAGCTTTAGAGAGGGAGTGAGAAGGAGAGAGGGAAAAAGGGGGAAGGAGGGCCCCTTTCTTTATGAGAATGCCTTCTGCCGGGAGAGCTGAGGAGAACCCCAGCATGACTAAAGCCGTAGGCCCCAAACACAAATCTGACCTTTGGAGGGTCCACGCAAAGAGTCAGGTATTTAGCACAGCTGGGCTCTCTGCACACCCCCTTCTCCAACTCCCCATCTTTCTTTCATGCCCCCCCCACCCTTCCTGTTTTCTCCCTCTTCCCCTCCGCTTGTCTTTCTGTCTCCTTCCAAAGCATGCTTAGTCTCTGTCAGACGGATTTTGTCCCCCCTCTTTCATACCGAAGAGATAAAAGCGCAGGACAGAAATGAAAGAGGAGGGAAAACACTGATGCACATAAATCCATTGCGGAGCGGGATCTGCGGTCGGCGCGGCGGAACTGAGACGAGGATGTTTTGTCGCGCCATTCCACCGCTTTGGAGTCTGGGAGTGTTGGAGGTCCCTCCGAAAAGTGACGAGAGTAGTCTGTGCAGTGGCAAAATTAGTTCCACATGTTTGAGATGGAAATTGGTTGACCCACAGAGATGGTGAGGGGCAGTGGGAAAGGGGGACGAAAGGGTAAAAGGATGGTCTCTCTTTCTCTCTCCCTCCCGCTATTCTTTTTAAAGAGGAAAAACAAGAACACAGGAGATCACACCAGGAAGGCAGGATATGCCCACATGTCAACAAACCCTGCACTTATTGGTTCCCCCGCTCTCCACATGGCCACTTCCAAGCAAATGAGCAACTGTTGTTATCTCACATCTGCTCCCATGAAGGGTAAAAAACTCTCAGGGGACAAACTGGAGTCGAGTTATTACACTCAAACACCATTATTACGCTACTTTTTTTTAATACTTTTGTACTATGTGTGTGCCAGTGAGGGATTCCCACAGTGTGATATGCTTGAGTAAAAAAAAAAAAAGTATAACAACATCACGGTTTTAGAGTTTCAAAACAAAAATGTACAACATAATCTGACTGCTTTTTTTCAAACAGCTTCACGTTTCCAAATTGGTTCTTTCTAGAAATATGAAAAAAGATGTAGCAGCCGTTCACCAGTTGACCAGCAGTGTGCAGCAACAGTCTGCTGAGACATAGCGCTACATCATTCATTCATTCATCTCATTAAACCTTAGAAATGGTTCACAGAGAAAATTCCAGCAGTTTTAAAGCTATAACTTGTTTAAAATCTGGTTAGAGCTACAAATTTAGATTAAAACTTTTTTCAAAGTCTTACTGGAAACAAATTTGCACCATCACTTGGAATTAGCTACAGCCATTTTCATACCAAAGAGCCTGTTAAATACTTTAAAGCACCTGAAGTGGTCATTTGTTGAAGTACTATGAAAACAGGAAGCCTTCCTTTAGCCAGCAACAGGTGGGGAAAGGGCAGCACTGCTGCTCTATTCAGTCGGCTAAAACTTCAGCCTCTCCAACACAGTGGTATCTCAAACTAAAGCTAGACTTTTCAAAACATCAGCATACCTTTTTACCAGTAACAAACCCATATGACATGAAGGGTACAAATGATCTACAAACTTAGCGTTTTCTAGCCAAACAAGAGTATAAAGCAGTGACTGCCTTCAGATAAGACAGATTTGTTTGGTCGAATAAGAAAGAAACAAGTTCTTGAATTTCCTTTGATGAAGCCTCATGCACCCAATCCAAGTTATGGAAAATCTTCTTGGCCTGAAAAGACTGCAGCTGTTGGACAATGTGTGGGATGACTTCTTAAGATAAAACGCAAACGCTTTCCACACAGCTCTGCTTTCATCTCAGACCAAAAGAGAGATATCTGCAAAAGTTAGGGTTCTTTTGCTCCTTTTTTCTTAAACTCTGTTTGAATTTCCAGACATTTAGTAGATTCTGTGGCAGTAAACAACATTTGTAAAGGCTCGGACAGGGCAGATTTTATATATATATATATATATATATATATATATATAAATAAAAAATTATCATCGCACTGCTTGATGTAGCTGTAACAGTCATGAGGTTTTGGTGTCTGAATTCATTCCTGAACCGGAGGAACGGTTTCAAAGCACAGGAAACTTGAGCACACCAGCAGAGGGCTGCCTGCAAGACACCATTTACTTAAAAGGAACGCTCAGATGCATTGATGTTCTGTACCCATCCCCGCCTCCTCCACCCCTCCAACCTCTTGACTAACTGCAAGGCAGGAGGGCACAAATATACAGGCATGTTCCTCTGAGACCCTTTGATCATGTGGCTTTAACTCTCTCCCCTCAATCATTTGTGAAATAACTAAAAATGCACCAATCTGTCATCCATCAGAATCAGCCAATTTTCTCCTGCACTGCTCTGATCGGTTAAAGGCAGGTCAGATACATCAGGACTAATAATTCCCATCATTTCTAGTCTTTAAAACACACCAACCAGCAGCTACTTTGAGTACTTTTAAGCTGAATAAAATTCTGATAAAGAAGGTTACATATGTTTTGAACCATAAGCCGGGATCCTTCTGGACACTTTTCTAGTTTGTGAAAGGTGAGCAGGAATGCAAAGGTTACCTGTAGGTCTTCTCCAGCACTTCAGCTGCTGTCCGGATAGTAGCAGTAGCCCTCAGGTTCTTCGCAGACAGTCCCACCACAGACCCCAAAGCTTTCGCCTTCAGGTCACTGCAACTCCACTCCTCTTCCTCCATGAGAGGAGGAAGATATCCGCACATCAGCTTGAGGCTGCCCAGCCCGCCGTGGTTCATGTAGGCGGCGTTCTCGCAGCCAGTGCGCACGTATTCGAGGTATATGTCAGAGGTCAGGAACATCTGGTACGCGTTCTCCTCCATGTGGGACTGGATCTCCGTCTGCGCCTGGTCGAACATGGCCGAGTCTATCTGCTGCTTCTTGATACTATCCCTTATGAAGGTCTTGGTGGCCGGTTTCAGCTGCTTCGCCACCACGCTGTTGTTCTCGATGTACCGCTTGAAGATAACTTTGGCAACTCGCAGCGTTTTGGTATCCTTTAAGTCCATCTGCCGGAAGCCGTTGCAGGCGAACCAGAAGTCCAGCGCGTCGACGCAGCGCTCCCGCTCCAAGAAGGTCCTGAACAGGTGAGCGCCGTCCAGGTCGCCGAGGAGGAAATGCAGAGACTTGGTCCACCGAACGAGCGGCGAGTCCGGGGACGCGCTGCCCTCCGGCTCCCCGAGTCCATCCTCGTTCCTCCGCGGCATGGAGCCGACAAGAGCAGCGTCGGCGGCGGCAGAGTCGGTGGGGAGATCTTTAACTTTACTCTGGGCTCTCATTTTGCCAGATCTGCTCGGGTTGTAGCATGACGCCTCTCCCTCCTCCCCCGGCACCGGAGGACGGGGAGCATCTTCTCGGAAGCTACCGCTGATGTGCTCCGTGAGCGCCCTGCTCAGGGCCCCGGTTGGCGGTGTGTTTGGGCCCCCGGGGTGGCGCCGCTACAGCTTCCACCCCCCCCCCCCCCCCCCCCCACCACCAAAAAAAAAAAAAAAAAAAAAAAAAAAAAAAAAAAAAATCCTCCTCGCTCACTCTCTAAAAGCAGCGGGGGAGCTTCTCAGCTCCTCTTCACTCTGAAACACAAAGTATTGATCTAATCAAAGCCAGATCCTGCCTGAACTTCAAAAGACAGACATCAAGTAAACAGTCCCTTTCAAAAAAAAAAAAAAAAAGAGAAAGAAAGAAAGAAAAAGAAAAAAAGAAAGAAAGAAAGAAAAAAAAAACCTAAGGGTTCACAGATAAAGGGGAAAAAAATGAAAGCCCTTTTTTCCTCCCTGGTTTGATTTATCTATTTATAACCTAAATGAGAGATCAACTGCAGCCCACATTCTCTTCGTGCATTGATCTGCCACATCAAAACCATTTCAGCAGAATAATCATCTCGCACGCGGTAACTCTCTTCATAGAATCGCATGCTATAGCGGCTTACACGTGTTCTCCTAACGAGTCCGTGTCACAGGCTTCAACTCCAATTAATTCCCAATCACACACGACCACTCACTTCCACTTGTCCGCACAGACTCCCCATATGCACCGCAACGAACTTGAGCGGAGACGGATCCACACCGTGCGTGATTATTGTCAAACAGAGCGGGTGATTACAACATGTGTTTTACAGTCCGGAGACGTGTCTGAACTACCAACGACTGAGCTGATTCTGAGGAAGAAGAAGAAGAAAAAGAAGAAGAAGAAGAAGGAGGGAGGGAAAAGCTAAGCAAAAGCTATTAGGATCGGGAACTTCTAAGAGAGCGCAGTCACAAGGACAAGTGGAAACGGTTGGCGAAGTAACGCACCAAACAGCACGTAAACAAAAAAGAAAAAGTGACATACCATGGCAGAGTAGATCGGAATAAAGCCCATGAAAAAGTGAAGAAAAAAAAAAAAGTTGAGCTCTTAGTCCATTTTTAGACCAGTCCAAAAACTCTCCGAGTGGTTATATAGTCCCCAATAAGAGAAGGAATCAGCGACCGGCGGACTTATCTCCGCCGCGCCACATGAACGTCAAGAAAGCGCTGGCAGTTTAACGCACTCTGTCCCATTCAACAACTGACCTCAGAGTAGGCAGGCTCTTCGCCTATGTAGATCGCTGGGGGTGTCAAAAATCTGAAAGAGGGTGGAGAAGAAGAGGGGTCACACGTTTTGGGTTTGTTTGTCAAAAGAAGAAGCAACACCTCCCGACAAATACTCGTTTTTTTTGTTTTTTTATCTGAGCCACACATTCATACATTCACGCGCTCCCTCTCGCTCCTTTACCGAAAGCGCACAGACACACACAAGCTTCTTATCTATCACACCGTATTTCTCGCCCACAAACAAGGAACACAGCCCACATTTCTCAACTTCAAAGCTGAGGAGCAGCACATCAAAGCGGCCGGGAGAGGGGGCCTCTGGAACAGCTTCCCTACACAACTCACCGTCCATGTTGCCGCTCCGATTAGGAAACGTAAAAGTGAAGTAAATATGGTCCCAAACAAGCAGTCTTGGCTTCGCTCCCTATCCTGTCCCTCGCATTCGAGAAGTTTAATTCAGTCACAAATAAAATAAAGCAGTTTGTTTGCTCTCATCTAGTCCTCTTTGTCTCCGCAGGTAGGTGTTTGGAGAAGTCATGGCAGGCGGTTGAAATCCTCCCGGCTGTTTCTACACCAACTGGGCTAAAGGTTTAAGTGCGGACTTCAAAGTGAAGAACCGCTGGCCTGGTCCCGGAAGAGACATAAAAAAAAGAAAAGAAAAAAAAGAAAAACGCTGCCTCCAGTCTTCACAATTAGAAGCAAAATAAAGCAAAAATTAACCACCGGGGGGCGAAATAATAATACTCAGTACATGATTAATATATTAAACTGTTTTCCATGCAAATTTCTACTATCAAGCGTCATAAGTGAGGCGTTTATGAGGGTTTATTAAACTTTTACACACAGGGAAGGACTAAGTTGTCTGCCAGGACCTTATCAAAGAAAGCGATCTTCAGCCAACTCCCTGAGGCTCTGGAGCTTCAGAAGTATTTGATCCACCGCGCCACACTATTATTCTCACTGTCTTTCTGTTACAACACAAAGTTTCAACAGTGACACAAAGCAAACAAAAGCAACAGTATGTTGACTGTGACCTCCTTAAGTGACAGGAGAAGGGTTAGCATTTGGTTTTTACAATGGTCTCCTTTCTGTAGCCTTTTATCATCGTAACCTGCCTAATTAGAACTGTTCTGATATATTCTTTACTGTACAGTAGCGGTTCTAGTATAAACAGTGCCCTGGGCAAGAGCCCCTCCTTATAGATAGATCCCTATTGCAGTCCATGCTGCTTAAAGCTACAGCTTACCAGAACAACAAGGAACTGAAAAATGTGATTTGTGTAAGAGGGTTTTCAGTCGAGATGGACAAGGTCAAATTATAAACGCTGTAAAATAATTTTGAATAGCTTTGACTTGTTTTTTTTTTACACTCGTCTCAAGCTAATTAATGCCAAAAAAAGAGTGTTGAAAATCTCTTTTTCAGCAAGATAACGCATACAAATTGTTTGGGACTGGTAAGTTTGGGGAGTGGACTTGACCTCCTAATTCCTCAGGTCTCAGTCCAATCAAACTTATGTGATGTTCAAGCAAGTTGAAGCCAAGTGACGGATGATTAATTTCAGTGAAATATTGTTTTTGCTCCCTATGTTTTCACATGGCAGAATTGCCTGAACTACAATGGGAAAATCATGTAAAACGCATAAACATTTGGGTAACATAAAGGGGACATTAGTTGAGCTGAATTCTGTTTTGGGCTTTCATGTGGCCTTGGACCTTGGCACTGGCGTACACAATGATTTAAAACTTATTCTTTAACTTTTGGACCCGATTTAATAATCCTGTGGAGTGAAACTGTCAAATAATTTACATATTAGTCACAGAATTTTAGCCACAAAGATGTGAGTGTAACACACTCGCCAGTTCCACATTCAGGGGAAAATGGCACAGCATGACATTTTGATTGAAATTGGACACAGAGCAAAGGCAAAGAGCTGTTCTCTAGTCTTTTAATTCACATGACTTCCCTAATGTCATTGTGACAGAATCTTAAAGAGTGGGTTAGACAGTGATCCAATCCCATGGTACTTCAAAGGCTATATTGTCCCTTTGATGTTGAAAATCAACTTTAAAGGAGGATATAATTATATAAGTCAGCGGATTCAAATTCACAAAACTCCCATGATGGTACAGGACAGGACAGCTAATGAAATCCAGCTTCTCTGAGGTCACTAAAAGATGATTAATTCATGCTGAGTTTTAGGAAGCAGGGAAAGAAACATAATGTAGAGACAACAATGTGCGCTTAAATTTGTGTGAAATCTTTGCCCCTTAATTCATCTACTGTGGCAAATATATATCTACAATAT
>CAEFZX010002456.1:0-17470 GCA_903066825.1 Alfaro cultratus | reverse complement strand
TTTTTTAAACGCGTCTCTGTGTAATGTAACAAAATTTTAAAAAGCTAATTTGCTATAAATATTTCTGCAAGACACCATATTCCATGTCACTCAGAGCTTATAATGTTTTTTTGGTTTTTTTGTCATTTTGAAGAATTGCCTGAAATTATAGATATTGGACTAATCCCGTATCTACAGCTTATCAAAAATAGTTTGCATCATAGCAGTCTGGGTTCACAGATGCAGTTTATGAGCCTGGTTAATGTTTCTCAGTGATCACATCTACATCCATCACCTGACTGTCCTGCAGGTATGACAATGGCTCCGCCTATTTCCATGAAGATGACAGGGATGGCCTTGTAAAGGTCTGTCGGCTTGCCATCAACGCCCGTTACGAGGAATATACAACTGAAGGCTATGCCGTCTTAAGCTCCAGCCAGCCAGTTATCTACCAAAGCGCCTCCTGCAGGCCTGGCCTGGGACAACACCTATGCAACCAGGTGGGTGGAATCCATATAGAAACAAATAGAGTAGAAATAAGTAGTCTGCGAGACATTGTACTACAATGATGTTGTTTTAGCCACAGTTCTTCTGTCTCCAACCACCTTCACTGGGTCAAAGGTCATCTTAGCACAGAGCTAGGTCCTTGACCAGGAGCTGGTTGCGCTGGCACCAGTACACGAAGTGCTGAGTCCACCGTCTGTCCTTTGAGCCGTCCTCACCTGTGAAGAGGCCAGCTATGGCAGAGTCATCAGAGAACTTCTGAAGTGGGGAGTTGATGGAGACGTCTGAAGTAATATTTGGATAAAACGTCCCTTAACAGTCCTCCATGGAAACATCAAAAGGTGTTTCGTTTCCAACCAGAGGCTTTGTGTTGTCCTGCTGGAACACAAACTATCGAAGTTTCAACCTTCCAAATGGTCGAGGTGAAGCTCAGAAGGCAGGTTGTTTGTCTTTACTGTCCAACAATATAGATGGATGGCTTTCTAAGAAAACACAGCCTTCATTACCACTCTGTGGAAGACTTCATGAGTTTCTCTCTTTCTTGGAGCATTTTGCACTGGACCCTGTGAACCAAGCCCTGCCATTTAGAAGCATCTCTTCCTCTCAGCTGCAGTTTCCAAACTTCCAGGCTTTCACCTCTTCCTCACTCAGCTCCTTCAGACTAGCCAGCAGCAATTATCAAACACTTGGTGGAACTGGGCATCTACTGATCTCATTATAGAAGTCACTTCTCAGTGCAACGCTGGTAAAAATTTTGTTGAAGGCTTAATCGAGGAGTGATGTGATGACTTCCTGAAGGCAGAGTTTCAGAAAGAGCAGGAGTTTTTAAAGAGACTTTGGCCCAATTTCAAGTAGTAAAATTAAAATGTCAAATTTCTTAGGTATAGCATTTTTATGAGAAGTGAAAGTAAGATAGTGTCTTGATTATGTATAAAATGGAACTATAAGCCTGCAAAATACACAATCCTGTCCTTTGAGGCTGGATTCTGAGACACTTGCCTCTGACTATATTTAAAATGTAACTGAAAGTGCTTTCATGTTGATCTCTGGACTTATGCTGCACAGTTGTTTTTCCTCCAGCTAGACGCACACCTCCTTGATATCGCTGCATGTTCTCAAATGAGGATTTAAAATCACTTTTGTTGGAGAGTTCCACACAAAGTGACCTGCTGGTGAGGGGCTGGTGGTTTTAAATGAGACAGAATAAGGATATATAACAGTCATATGATCCCAATCATCATGCTAATCTGCAACACAACAGCTGGGAAAACAGTCATTAATTTAAAATGGCCCAGTCAAAGTCTAGACTTCAATTGAAATGAAGTGGTGGGACCAATAATTGTCGCAGCGATAATTGTCAGCCCAGGATAAGTGGGTGTAGACAGTTTATTGTTTATTATGAGGATGTGGTGTAAATGTCAGCTCACTGTTCTGTCTTCATAATGTTGCTTTTCACATGACTGCACACATGTGAGGCTAGCTAAACCTCTGGGAGCACCTTGATTCAAACAGTGACTGAATCATTTCTTAATGTCTAATTTTCAACTCAAAGATTATCCGTTGCAGACAAAGAAAACATGATTTTCCTTTGTCTCTATTAGCTTGGCTTGCCTCTGTCCAGCCTGTGCACAGTGCCATGTAACACCATCTTTGGATCCCAACACCAAATGGTAGGAGGACACAGATGGAGTAGCATCCACCTCAAATGGCTCAGTGAATATAAATGTGATAAGAAAAATGCTTTTGACTTCCAGGATGTTGCCCTGTTGGACAAGTTGATCAAAGAGGACACAGACGCTGGGAAGCTTCCTTTGCTGCTGATCGCCAACGCAGGTGAAGATCAGACTGTTCCAAAATATTTATATCCATGTGTACGATACCAGGAATTCTGCAGCAGTTGTTTGGAATTTTTTTAAAACTGACGATGAATTAATAATGCAGTTTTGTTTCTGCTGATTCTCCCTCTCAGGGACCCCTGAAGCAGGTCATACAGACAAACTGAGTCGCCTTAAGGAGCTGTGTGACCAGCATGGTATATGGCTTCATGTGGAGGGGTAAGTCAGCGCTGATCCTGTGGCCTCAAATACCTTATCAACATTTAGGAATGATCTAAAACAAGAAAACAGAAAATGAAATAAAAAATAAAAATGAGTAAAAGGAAAAAACAAGATGTTCTTTTAATTTTTGTCTTATAACATTAAATTTACTCCAAAAATCTAAAGGCTTATTTATATAATGTTGAACAATGTTCAAGTGCTTTTGCTGTTTTTTTTACTATTTTTTTGTGACTGATGTTTGAGAAATCTAAATAAAATGTACTTACTAAAGCTTTCCCCATTAGAAATATAGACATTAATGCTAAAAGAAAAATAATAGAAAAAGTTTGATGTTAAATTTCAGGTTTTTTTGTCTTTGTAATGTCTACGTTAGCAGCTGTTTATCTCTGTTCATATTGTCCACTCCATTATATATCTCTCCAAATGTGTTGGGAGGAGTTTCTTCTCCTCATTCTGAGCTGGAGAAGCTTAATAATATTGGGAAATTATTTGCTAAAGTCACTTTTACTTTTGTGTTCAAAATAGTAAAGATGCCCAAATTTACTACATAAATGACATAATCAATCAGATAAATGTAGGAAGTAAATAACCGGGTGTTAAATGTCTGTATGAATGGAGCAGGGAGTGCTTTTATTTTGATCTTTATAGCTGGAAATGTCTTTGTAATGTAGCAGCTACCTTAGTAGCGAGAGATGTTGAAGGAATGTTAAAGTTTATTTTTCCTAAATGGTCTAAAGTCATTTAAATTCAGCGTTCAGTTTGAGAGACATTCATGTTGTCATTATTAAGAAGCTACAACTAACAGGGAGAGATTTCTTCGAGCCATTTGCATCCTGTAATAATTCACCAACATAACTGGCTAATAACCTGAAAACGAATCCAAGTTCACTTACTTTTATGGGGGAGGGGGGATTTTTATTAACAGCAATTACACATGTTAATGATCTGAAGTTATTTGATTCCACAACTTTGTTTTCCCAAACAAACTTAATAATGTGGGGGTTTTTTCCCTTTAGGGTCAACCTTGCTACCCTGGCTCTGGCCCAGGTCACCTCTGCTGTCATGGTAATCTCATTTAAATACTGTCTCAAAGGTAATAACTGTCTCTGTTTCGTGAGTCAGTTATTACCAGCTCACGAAAGTCGGTAATAATAACCGCAGCAAATGCAGCTGCTCTGCTTTCTCCCAGTGCTAACTGGCAACAACCAGTCTGAGCCAGGAGGCGGATCTTAGCGTTGTCAGTCTCAATCTCATGTGGTGCTGCTCTTCCTTCCTCCCCCTGCCTCCTCTTGCTCTCTGCTATGGTGCAGCTAGCATAGCCTGTTGTGAATGCTCAGGCTAGTTAGCATAGCCACCAATGACAGTGGACAAATGGTTTTCCTGTAATGATAAGTTGTTTCTCGTAGCAGTGCATTCATAAGGTTGATTGAGACCGCTAAGCCCCTCCTCCTGGCTTTGATTGGTTGTTTTTGGCTGGGAGCGGTGCATTTCTTCAGACGGCAGTAGCAGTTCAGGGAGGAGATGGAAGATGATGAACAGATGAGTTTTGAGTTGTGCTTTGAAGCACAACGTTAGATTGTAATCGGTGTGTTTTTCCACAGGGAGCCACCAGAAGCGACAGCATGACGCTGACACCAGGTCGCTGGCTCGGGCTGCCTGCAGTAACTGCTGTCACCCTCTACAGACATGAAGACCCGGCCCTGGTAGGCTCACGCTGCTCTCATTCAGACTGAGGGGGAGCTGTGGTGAAGGGGCCTTATCTCTGTGTGTGTTGGTGTACTCAGTCCCTGGCAGCTGGTCTGACCTCCAGCCAGCCTGTGGAGAAGCTGCGGGCTCTGCCTCTGTGGCTCTCTCTCCAGTATCTGGGCCACAACGGGATTGTTCAGAAGATCAGACACGCCGCAGCTTTGGTGAGAATGACTTTATCTGAAAATGATTGTTTTTAGTCAGTATGTATTTGAATGTTTTCTTAGATGCAAATGAAGAACAGCACAGGTTTATCTGTTCTCCTTAATGAAGGGATGATGAAGAAAGAGGAAAAAGTATGACAGGAAAAATATTTTTCCTGTTTATTCGGTAGAAGGCTTCTTATTGGTTAATGAACAGGCGTTCTATAACCAAAAAACATGGAGTATGTTAGCAGGAGAATGCTAGCACGCAGTCATTGGAACATATCTATGCCTTTATGACATTCAGAAGTATTTTCAGAAACAAAAGTTAACAACTAAATGTTGGACTTTAATTAGTTTTTCTCTCCTGCAGAGCCAGCACCTCCTGATAAAGCTGAAATCTCTGACCTGCATCAGAACTTCGGTACGTCTTCTCTAGGGCTCTAGGGTTGAAAATCAATTATTGAGATAATCTTCAACTATTTTAGTAATTGATTAATCATTAACTGGAGTATACAGACTCTAAATAAGGATATTTTGCAGTAATTATGCCAAAAATTTATTTTGCATTTAAGATAAAAAAAAATATTTTTTTCTGTAAATATTTTCTACCCAGAACTTTTCAAGTAGCATAGTTTTAGCTTCACCTGGTTCAGATGATTTCAATAAAAAAAAAATAATCCTATATTAATAACCTTTTCCTACCCAATTATTATCTGGTTAATCCAAAAATCAGCCCTATTTTAGGCTAAATGAACCCAAGGGAGCGCTGAATTTTAATAACTTCTGTTTACTGACTCTGAAATATGTGACATGCAGAACGATCATGCTCATGAACTTGATGGGTTAGATCAAAACATACCCATGTGAAATACTGGTCCAGTCAAAGTAAAGACTTAAATATAAGTCTTAACTTATATTTAAGGAAAGACTGACTTAACCATACAAACCTGGGGTTAGGTTTGTAGTTTTAAGGTGATTAAAAAATCTGAAAATGTGTTACAGTATGAATAAAGAAACATAAAATCTGTAAAAAAAAAAAAAAAAAGACACTTTAACTTTAACAACATGGTCCAGTCTGTGTTTGCTCACATGCTCATGGATGACATAAAACAGTGACTTTTTATGTCACTGTGAATGTAAAATAAGTGATTGCGTTACATTCATTCTAGGATTTAACTGCATTTGTTGTTATATTCTGTTGCCATTATTTACAGGAACATAAAGGATCAGAGTTTCTCCACATATTAATAAGCAGTATATTGCAACATGTTGAAAAACAAAATCCACTTGTGTTTGTAGGACGGGCTTGAGAAACAGATCTCTCTCATTGAGGCACTAAAAATGGTAATTTGTTAGAGTTTGTGGATTCTAAATCAGTCTTTGGGTTCAGATCAGACTTCAAAACTTTTTCACTAGCATTTCCTAAACTATTCAGTCCTTCCAGGATGTTGGGACGTTTTTGGTGATTGTTGTGGTCTAAAATTGTAGATTTTATGACACATTTATCAAAAATTGTGGTCAATGTTGCATTTAGAAAAAAAAAAGTTTAAATAGCTGCACATGACCTTCCCAGGCTATGTGCAGCTTAACCTGGGATTTTAACATAGTTAATATTTAAAGTGCAAATAACATTTTCAAGTACCTTCTTGAAGTAGCACCTTAATGCAAATCAAATCCTGACCTGAGGAGTTGTCAAAGTGCAAAAGCAGAATTCCATATTGATTGTTCAAGTTAATATGAAGTGTTTACACAGTAGAATCAAATCCTACAGAACATCTCAAAATGGGTTTGGCTACAAAAAATATGGCAAACGTTACAGCTTGTTCATGTTACAGATGATTTCATTTTGCGACTTTGTCTTTCAAGAGACGTCGTGAAACAGGAAGTTAAATTAGAAGGGAGCTGAGGGGATTGGTCAAAATTCATTTGCATCGGTTGGTCAGAAACCAACAGAAAAGAAGGAAATACACAAAACATTAGTGACTGGTCAAATTTGTGGAAAAATTTCCAGTGACTTGTGAAAACTGCAAATGATAAGTGAATTTGTGCTAAGTTGCGATCGCAACTTCCAGGAGGGACTGACTAGCTTACCACACACTGAGACGTGATGAAGCCAAGACGCGGTGAACACAGTTTAGGGGAACCCAGTCCTAACCCAGCGACTGGAGCTCAGTAGAGCCTGCTAGAACAGGCAGCAGGTCAAGGAGTCTGCAGTTTAACCGTCTCAGTCAGATGTGTGTGAGAGTCTTCCTGTGTATTGTAGTCAGTATGGGTTACCTTGGTTTCAGGGCGCGGTGTCGCAGATCCCACCCATCTCCGGGGCATCTCTGCAGGACATTCTGGGCTCTCTAATACTCTCTATTGTAGGTGGGACCAAGCCTCTTTCTCTTACCCCCACCTCCCTTCATCCTTTTTCATTCTATCAGTTCTGGTCCATTTTCTCTCATCTTCATCAGCTCAATGAAATGCTCTCTCCATTTGCTGGCGGATTCTTCATTTCTTCCTGATTTCTTAGGGCGTGGTTTCACCCAGGCATGTGTTTGAGAGACTCCTCATCGCTACAGTCTCTTGTTGTCTCTGAAAGAAAAACAGGGTGATGAAGAACTGTTCACTGTGAAATGTGGTGTGGCAATCTGATACTGTCTACTGTGGAGTAAATTGTATTACAAATTGATCTGTAATACAGAGCTTTAGTTATGTTGAGAATATTTTGTCCAATCAGCTAATTCTTTTTTAAACAAATGCGCTTCACCTCAGACATGCACTGTGAACGCTGTAATCAGGTGCGGATGACTGAACTATGATTCTCAGTTGAAATAGTTCCCCCTTGACTCTCACCATGATGCCTAATAACATGGTTCATAAGTTCATAAGCTTCCCAGAAACATCAGTGTAGTATTTGAAGCACCCATTGCTATGTGTTAACTAGTTTTTACCCTAAATATTTTTTTCACTTCTGGATGAAAATTTAATTATTAAACAACTGAAACTGAACAAGTCTACAATGGTTAATAAATATACTAAAAATCTAACAAAGTACAGAAAATAACAGATAAAACGCATAACATACACACTTACTGTGCAAATAAAAAATATTTTGGGAGAGTTACGCTTAACCAGATCAAAATCCAAGGAAGAATAAAATCTTTAAAAAGATGAAAAGTCCTCTGGAGTTGAGGAGCAGCCGCCTCAGATGCTTTGTTATCTCCAGTCTTCAGCCTAGATCAGGGAGTTTCAGCTGAAATTCAGCAATCCTGAGAGGCATGGGATGCCAGACTATGAAGACATTTAAAACTGAAGTGATGGAGAGCTGAGTTAGCTTATTTATGACAGTTAGTGATCAGTTCTTAGTTTAAGGAGCTAATCCATCTGGGCAGCTGTGATTTCAGAGTTGTAAGTTTGACTTTACCTTGATAGCTCTATTTCACTGTGAGCCGAAGGCTCAATGCACCGCCACCATACAGAGCAGTGGGATATTTCAAACACTGTATGGGACATTTACTTACAACTGTCATACAGTCGGTGTTTACTCGAGCTGCAGCACATCGCACCTTTTCAACTAACATGTCTTTCATGATAACAAGAAGGTGTTGTGGTATTAAAACATGTGTTTCCAGATCCTGATCCATATTCTTGTGTGTTCAATAGGTGGAAGATGAACAAAACTCTCCTGTCGTGCTGTTTAAGTTTTCCCAGGAATCGAATGCTGGTAAAGTTGTCACATTCTGCACAAGTCACTTCAGCTGACAGTAGTCAGAGGGCCCAGTGGTGCCGCTGCATGGCAGATTGCCCCAGGGCAGCTGTGGCTACAATGTAGTAGCTTGCCACCATCAAATCAAGTCAACTTTACTTGTATAGCACATTTTAGCAACAAGGCAGTTCAACGTCCTTTACATCATGACAACAACATACAGTCACCAACTGTGAAAACAAGTAATAAACATTACATTTTGTCAAATGCCATCATCACAATCATCAATACACAATACAATACATCAAATATGTTGATGAATGTTTCATTTACTGCTAATCAAAAGTAGCTCTAAACAGGTGAGTTTTTAGACTAGATTTAAAGGCACTCAGTGTTTCAGTTGTTTTGCAGTTTTCTGGCAGTTTGTTCCAGATTTGTGGTGCATAGAAGCTGAATGCTGCTTCTCCATGTTTGGTTCTGTTTCTGGGGATGCAGAGCAGAACCAGAACCAGAAGATCTCAGAGGCCTCGTAGATCTGTAATGTATTTTGGTCCCATAAGTGAATGTAGTGTGATGCACTCTGGGGTTTTGACAAATTGCTCTACAAGTGTACACCCTTTACACCTAACAAGAAAGATCTTCTGAAATGGTGACATTCCCTGTCCAGTGGGCGCCTTTCATAAAACGATGCATCAATGCTACGCCTTTCCCCCAAAAGCCAATATGTAGCTGCCAAATATACCTTTTTGGTTGAAAAATCATTGCCTTATCAATAACAATCTGTCGAGTTCACCGCTACCAAACGTCCATAGGACATGTTGTGAGAGTCCAGGTCTTTGTCAGGGAGTCCACTGAGATCTACATTCAGCTTCTCCTCAGCTTTGAGTAGGTTTATCGCCATCCATTCACCATAACAACAGGAACACACTTTCCTTTTGTACTCACAAGAAAGAAAATCATCTAGAGCAGCAGACAAACTGGCAGCAATATCCTCCAATGAACTTTTCAGAGTTTTCGCAAGTCAAGGGAGACTGGAAGCAATTCAGAGATGGTCCCAAAAAGCAAGTGTCTTACTGACTGATGGAAAGATGAGACATCAGTTTTTACGACATGTTTTCATAAGCTAACCTCCAGAGGGTGCTGTTTAGTAATGAATCAGAATTCAAGTTCTAAATGTTTGAATGGTGACTAGACCCAATTTGATGAAAGCATTGTAATAATTTCATGTCTTTTGTTTCCTCATCTGTTGTGTGTAAGGAGGCAGTGGGGGGTCTGTGGATGGTTTGTGTGCTGGAGAGAAGGAGGTGCTGGATACCTTCAACAGATGGGTGAGTTTTTCCTTCTAGTTTTAGAAACGGTAGGGTTAAAGGTCATGATATGAGAAAGAAAAAAATTTAAAACTTTGTGTGTCCTGCATTAAGGATAGAGAAGAAATCAGTAACAATATATATCATGATAGACTCAATATCAATAGATAATGCATCTGATAGAATATTCAATAATTTCACTGAACTCTGATCCAGACCTGCACAGCATTCTGGGAAATGTAGGCAGAGGAAAGGCGTTAGCTGTTCAACCTCTCATGGCGAGTTAAATAAGATTGGTGGCATCAACTAGCTCAGTCACTCTTTGGTTACCTAGTATCTCACTTGGTTAACTAGTAACCTGTTGATTAACTTGCTCTGGAGCAGTTTAAGGTTTTGTCACCATGACTCATAACTGCTTAAAAATGAAAAAACTGCCGCATAGAATTAAGGTCATATTTCAGATATTAAAAACAAAAAAAATCAATCAATAATCATCTATATCGTCTGATATAAAACGTTTACATCATCCAGTCAAAACTGCTCCTTTTAGGGCATCATATAAAAAATAAAGATTTTCTGAGCTTCTTACCACCACATATTTTACCACATATCTACAGTATGAATGTTTTTAGCATCCTAACCAGCTCAGAATATTCTGTACTGGTCTGAATGCAGATGGGTGAGCAGCTTGCTCAGCTGGTTCCCTCTAGTGGAGTGGATGTGGTGGAGTTGGAAGATGAAGGGACCTGTGTGCGTTTCAGTCCCCTCCTCACAGCTGCAGGTAACATAAACACCAATGCATCGCTGAAATGACATTGCTTTTAGGCGTCCACTCTAAGTGCTAGAAGAAATTTCAGCTGAACACTTTTCTGGCTTTTCCCACCAGTGCTGGGAACCCAGCAGGAGGATGTTGATGAAGTGGTGCAGAAACTCCTGGAGCTGGTGCCGATGATGTCAGCCACAATGAACTTAAGACAGGACTTCAGGGAGGAGACCCACCGCCATGCACCGTTACTCACATACATCGAGGAGCTGAGCTGGCCTGGTCTGGGAGCAGTCCGGTGAGCTGTCTGGGCTGCTGGGTTCTGCTTCACTCGGTTTCCCATGAAAGATTAAGTCTGATCAACAGTATCTTTAAAAAGCCACATGAAATAACAATCCATGCATCCACCAATCAGTCCATTTTATTATTTACTTATTTAGTTACATATTTAGATTAATTCTAATTAATACATTTTAATTTATTTAAATTAATTGTTCATTTATTTATTTCATTAAATGCCTATCAAACTGAGAAAATAAGATGGTGTTTATTTAATGGGCTGACCAGTTGTTTAGGCATTCCTCTCATGTTTTCCTCGCTTTGGTTAAAGATGTTACCCCAGACTAGCTGCTGTCATAGAAACCTAAAGGAGCATTGTCTTTTGTCAAGTTATAAAAAGTTAACTAGACTCTATCAGGTTCTTAAGTTATTTGCATCTACCCCCAAGCATACAAAAACATTATTGTGAAACAATTCCACAATGTAAATTTTTTTCCTCAAAACATTTCCTTTCTGACTTCCTCTGTGCTTCATGAAAAATAAGTATTAACATGATGAAGAGAAAACATCAGGAGCGACCTTAAAAAAACAACAACAAACATTTAACACAGCTGTCGGTCTTCCCAGGAGTGAACCTTCCAGCAAGTTCCGCCAAGGTCAGAGTGTTCCATGTTTAGAAAAATGACAAAAACCCAAAACCCAAAGAGGTTGAAACTCTGAAAGCTTTGGTTATCATCTTCAGTGTTAAAATCATAGAAAAACCACTGGCTGAGTATGGCTCATTTACAAGAGGGCAGAACAAAGACTGAAAACATATGGCAGCAGAGCAAAGAGTAGATTTGTAAAGTTGCATCTAAATGAAGTACAGGAGCTGTGGAATCTGCTGAGTGGTTGAATATATTTGCTGATAGATGTAAGTCATTATAGAAGATGATAAACACTGCATTTTATTATTGTGATATTGATGGGTGAATTTCTTTTTAACAAAGACCAGGCTACCAATAAAACCTTTTTATTGGTAGCCTAATAAAAGGCTACCAATCCACACAGGCTCTGGATGTACATACTAGTTCAGAAATAGATCTAAATGACTAGTGTTAACCTGTAATCCTCCATAGATTCTTCATTGTTCTGGAAATCTGGAAAAAATAAATAAAACCTTTATTGGTAAAGGTTTTACCAATAAAACCTTTTTATTGGTAGCCTGGTCAGTCTGTATGTAAATAAAGAGGCTGTAGAAACCCAGACCATCTGCAGAATGATGCTGTGCAATAAAAGTGGCTTGTTCTTTATTTACTGTCATCCACTCGGTCAGACAGGCTCAGTGAAAACAAACAGGTGTGGAGGTGAAAAAGCAAGTTTGGACATTTTGCACCTTTCTGAGCATGTGATGATGTCCAGGTATGAATCCCAGGCTGAAGGAGCAGATGAGAGCAGGAGGAAACAGGAACAGAAGAAAATCAATGATGCACTGCTGACGAAACTACAAGAGCTTGACACAGACATCTTTTTCTCCACTGGTAGGTTCCTCAACATCTGTGCCCCAATCTGGTACATTGTGTTTTATATTCAATCTTTTTCCTTTCTCCTTTAATCCTATATCAGGCCCTGAGTTTGTGACGGAAGAGAACTGCATCTTTGTGGGCATGGTGACAGATGATGTTGATGTGTCAGAGCTGGTGAACACAATATCTACACTGGGAAGAGACATAGAGGAGAGTGGAAGGGTAACTGCTCTGTTCATTCTGTGGGATGCATGAAGGCAGTTGGATGGTGTTTTCCTACCTGGTTGTCCAGTTGACTCAGTTTAATTGGGGACCAAAGCTATAACATGTGTTACATTTATAGCTGGTGCAGTTTGCTTTCACACTGCAGAGTCAAATGAAAAACCAGTAATCGCCTCACCTGTGGGGGCGCTACACCAAGTACAAGGGAAACAACACAAAAACTAGAGAAGCACTGATCCATGTTTTTCACTTCTGATACAGATAACTGATATCTGAGATTCAGTATTGGCCAGAGGTTTGGTATTGAACAGAAAAACAGAATTGACTCAAAGCGTTTAGTTTTTTTAAACACAGACATAAATGTACTGAATTACAAATTTTTTATCACTTTGTACAAGTTCAGCTCACTCAAAACAGACCAGTAGCTTCAGAGCCTTGGTCAAGCAGGTAAGAACAGCACAACTTTCATTTGTTCAGTTAGTGCAATTAGAAGTAGAGCAGCCAATGGAAAATAAATAATAAAGAAACTGAAGCTGACAAATACAACAGGTTGACTACGCTGGTCAAACTTAAAATAAACTGGTCCAAAAAGTCAAATGGTCCAGAAAGTGCAATTAGGAATTGTAAATATAATGTAAAATAAATAATAAGGCATGACATCACAAAGCATAGAATTGGACTGAATTTAGTGCTTCGTGTTATGTTTTCTACAGCACTTCAACAGTTGTGATTCTGTCCTCTGCAGTTACTGGAGAACATGACAGAGCGTGTGAGGAAGGGCATCCTGGAGGCAGAGCTGCAGCTGCAGAAGGCCAACGAGGAGAAACTCCTGGAGGAGGTGTGTGTGCTTGTGTTAACAAGACATGTGGAGAGCTGCTAAGGCTCCCCACATGTCCTCTTCATTTGTTGCATTGTCGCCACTAAATCTGAATCTGTGTGTTCTAGGGGATGCTGAGACAGCTTCCTGTGGTCGGCTCTGTGCTGAACTGGTTCTCTCCGGTTGAAAGCTCCATAAAGGGAAGGACTTTTAACCTGGCAGCAGGTACTTTACTGACTGCAGACATGTTCTGTTCTGGAGCAGGGGTGCTCAATACGTCGACGGTGACTGTAGTGTGGGTGGATCCACCCACACTACAGTCACCTGACATAACTTAAATAGACGTGACATAAAATAAATAGACGTCGGCCTGTCATTCATCCCATCAGTTGATTGATATACAGGGCCACATTACCAGTTGGTGGCCATAATGTTTCCTTTACTTGTTTGCCAACTGACATTATAACAAAGAAGAAGAAGAAGAAGCTAGTTTTCCTGCACTAGGTGCAGCAGAACTAGCTCCAATTTTTAGCCCTCAGTTTTTTTTCCCTTAAGCTTAAGAAATGGTCAATAATAAGTGAGGGAGCTGGACAGAGTAAGAAGACAAAAACGGATCACTTTCATACAGAATTAAACATACAAAGAATGCTCAATGTATTTATAAATAAATGTATGTTTTGCATTTTTGTAGAAGGAAGATCATTTGGACTTGGTCATTTTATAAATAGATTGCATGCTGAAAAAATGTGAGCACCCCTGTTCTGGAGACTGAGTGTGTGTGAATGAGAGAGACATCAGAACGGGGAAAAGCAGAGATTCTGAAGGTGAACGGACCAGAAGGAGAGCAGAGGCAGGGCACAATGGAGTAACTGCCCTTGTCGATTGTGTCCTTGGGCAAGACACTTCACTCACCATGCCTGCTGCTGCTGGTCAGAGGGCCCAGCAGGTGGCGCCAGTGCATGGCAGCCTGGCCACTGTCAGTCTGCCTCAGGGCAGCTGTGGCTACAACCCAGTAGGTCACCACCATCAGTGTGAATGTGTGTATGTGAATGACTGAATGTTGTCTGAATCTCTTTAGTGTCATTTGGACTTCATAGAGTGATATACAAGTACAGAATATTTACCATTTAGGTTTTACAGAACGTTCACAGAGAGACTGCCACGTCTTCCTGCAGACAGCTTCCTCTGACCACGACAACATTGCATTTTCCATCCAGAAGTTTTTAGCCATTTGCCAATCTTCATAGTGAAGAATAGTGAAAAGTGACATAATTCCTCACCACTTTGTATGAACATGCTGGATAAGCGTTCCCTACTAATGCCTGCAGATATAAAAGACAGATGGTGGAAACAAAGCATTTCTGTCTGAGTGTCTTTCTTCATAAAAACACAGCCACAAACTTCACACGCCTCACAGAGCTCTGTACCAAAATGTACATCGGACCTTGGCTCCACTTGCAGTGTTTTTGAAGTGCACAATCTTCATTTGGCGAACCTTGAACACAGTGAAGCTCATGTAAAGCTTGGTTTGCCATGGATTTCGGTAAAAACCAAAATGAGTCCAAATATTTGCCTTCAGTGAAGATGGGGTCAGTTGAATCTCTCTTTCATTTTTGTACTTTCCTCTTTATTGTGGTGCTTTCAGCACATGCATACATTCCAGTACCATTGGCGTGGCGACGTCAGACCCGGAACCTTCCATGTAGTTATAAGACAGAGGCCGACAGACAGCTGACTCGTTTTATTTATGGATAGATGCCTATTTTTTTTAGAAGACTGGATTAGCAAAAGTATGTTATTGTTGTGGTAGTCTTCAATAAAGTAGAGCCTTACTGTAAAGCCTTTTGATGTGATTGTTTGGACAGCAGACATGTTGATTTAACCTCTTTGGTCCTCAGGTTCTCTGGATTCCACAGACATGACTTACTCCACCAAAGTCCAGGCAGGCAGGACGTCCCCCCAAGACATCCCCACCCTTTCAGCTAAGAGACTGTCAGGTAGGTCAGTTTCTGTTAGGTACCACTTCTATGAAGCAACTGAATTTTTTTTTTGTTTTTTGGAATAATAAATTAATGTTCAAATCTCTGCTTCAAGACACTTATAGAAAGATTTTTTTCTAAAAGATAAAGATCCATCTTCCTAAAACTCTATTGGTTAAATAAGGACAGCTTTTCATACAGCTTTACATGCGTCTAGAGGCATACACAACATCTTCTGTTCTACTACAAACAGTACAACAGTCTTAAAAAGAATTGAACAGGACAAGAACAGGAGCAAATGTATGTTTAGTGTCTTGCAATTTAAAACCTTTGCATATTTTCTTGCCTTATAATTACAAACTTAAGTTTGTTTTATTGAAATTTTATGTGACTGACTAACACAAAGATGGTAAATATAGCTGACGTTGTTCCAGAACCAGTAAAAAGAGCCCATTTGTCTTTAAGTTAATCTGAGGAGAAGTGCAGCTGCTGTGTGAAGAGAACAAACAGCATCACAGAAACTTTATTCACCAAGTCTGTGGACACAAATATAAGTTCCACTTTGCTTTCAAGTAAGACATTTAAGACCTAAATAGAACAGGTGAGGGGGGGGACAGGTTTTTCAAAGGTATGGTTTATCTGACAGTGCAGCGTGAAAGAGAACCAGCTGAAAATGGAACAAATGTGGTAGCTTTGGTCTGGCAGACCGTCAGGTGTGAAATCACCCTAAGCTCATTAGGAAGTGATACCATCCAGTGTCGTTCCCTGCTGTCCCTCTTTGTGTTGTCAGCTGGTTTTCATTGTGAGCTTCACAGATAATAAACAGCAGTAATTGTTCATGACTTTCAAGAGTACAGTGAATATTGACCTGGAAAATGACCACAGAAATCTGTAATTAGCTTCAAGTGCCAAGTTTAAGGATTCCATTTTTCTAGAAAACATTCTGTTTTGAGGAAGCTTATTGTTCGTTCTCTGACGACGTCAACACATGATTCCTGTCACAGGTCAGAGGTTATTTCGGCGCCCAGGTGCAGGTTCTGACTCAATGAGTGAGACCAGCTCCATCGGACCAGCTGACGAGTCATCCAGAGTAGAGAGCTTCACCATGAGCCCCAACATCCACCCTTCCATGTCCATGTCTCCACCCGAGACAGCGGAGCATGCCGAGGCCTGCGTCAGACCACCGGGTTTCCATGGGAACACAGAGCAGGTAGAGGCTGAGGAGGAGAGGCAGCCTGAAGGCCAAGAGGTGGATCTGAGTGGGAGATAGGTCCACTGCATGTCCAGGTGTCCTCCATCCGTCCTGCACACGCAGCCAGTCTAACATACGCTAAACCGAGACACTTGGAGTCCAACCTCTGCAGAAGGCCACCTGGGCAGTTTGTATCTCTCATTTCAATGTTTCAGGATGCCATAACAACCCAACCAATCCCTCCGTGTGACTCACTGTGAACTCAGATCAGTGCATTTCTACCAGTCTTCCTCTTTTCTGCCTTCACCTCTCTGTTGGTAAAATCACTTGGTGGCTTCTGGTTTGGAGATGTAGGCTCATCACACATGGAACTGTTTTGAAGACTTTCCAATAAACACCCCAGTTGACATGTTTAGATTGGGCCATTTTCATCTCTGATACATTTACATAAATATTTGGATCTATGAACTGAAGGATAGAATGATTTATTTCACATAAAAGGATGATGATCTTGTAAAACCTGGACCACCAGATCAGTCCAACAGAATCACTGAGGAAAGGCCATTTGCACATTTACATCCACTCATCATGGGTTATTATTGTTGTTCATTCATTTATTTGAATCTTCCTTTTTCCAGGATTGTGTAATTATGCAACAAACAACTTCAGCTTGGAATTTATTACAGACTTTCTCCAATCCACACAGGCTCTGGATGTACATACTAGTTCAGAAATAGATCTAAATGACTAGTGTTAACCTGTAATCCTCCATAGATTCTTCATTGTTCTGGAAATCTGTCTGTCCAGTGGGTGCTGAGAAAAAAAAAAGTATTTTTGTCATACTTGTAAAAAGTAAATATAGCCTTGTCTAGATCAGAGGTCTTCTTGAACCTTCACCCAGTGTTGTAGTCAAGACCACCTAACCCAAGACCAAGACCAAAGTGTATTGAGACAGAGTCAAGACCAAGACCAGCGCCCTGCGCTACATGACACAAAATGTGAAATATGATCAAAATTGCTAATCAAATTGATCTGAAAGATTCACATTCCCATAAAAACACCGAGATATTAAATACTTGGAGCTGAAATAAGTTTAGCCAATACTAAAAGCAGAACAAACTCTTTGTTCTGCTTATCAGAAACACGTACAGTACAGACCAAAAGTTTGGACACACCTTCTCATTCAATGAGTTTCCTTTATTTTCATGACTATTGACATTGTAGATTCACACTGAAGGCATCAAAACTATGAATTAACACATGTGGAAATATGTACTAAACAA
>CAEFZX010002454.1:0-11878 GCA_903066825.1 Alfaro cultratus | reverse complement strand
TTTGTGGGCAGGATGGTTTGCATCTCCCACAATCGTGACTGCTTTCTGGGTGAGGCAGGTGGTGTACAGGTCTTGCAGGGCGGGGAGTGGGGCACCAATGATCTTGGAGGCTGTTTTCACAATGCGCTGCAGGGCTTTTCTATTCTGTTCTGTGCAGCTTCCGCCCCACACTGTGATGCAGCTAGTCAGGGTGCTTTCTATGGTGCCTCTGTAAAATGTGCTCATGATGGATGGTGGAGCACTTGCCTTCTTGAGCTTGCGCAGGAAGTAGAGGCGTTGTTGGGCCTTCTTCACAAGTGATGTGGTGTTGGTGGTCCAGGAGAGGTCTTCACAGATGTGCACCCCAAGGAATTTGGTGCTGCCTACTCTCTCTACTGCAGCGCCATCTATGGTCAGTGGTGGGTGTTCAGTGTTCAGCAGTAGCATCGTAGCTCCTGCTAATGTTAGCGTTGTATGCTAGCTGTTAGCTCCTTGAGGACAACCGTACTGAGCGTTTTAAACATTACGACATGTTTTAGTGGAGCAAGTGGACTGAATGCATTCAGTGACAATGTTAGCGGATAAAGTGCCTCATTTGCATTTAAAGAGACGGAACAACAAGCAGTGAAAGTCAGTGAAGTGATCAGAGGAAAGAGTAAAATCCAGCAGACTTTCAGAGAGCTGGAGAACTGACTGGAGTTTTGGTGACAGAATAAGGAGAGGTCTAGAACTTTTGCACAGTAGCATACAGATGTGTGTACATATAGCAGGAAGTTTCAAAGTGTGTGTGACTCTGAATGTAAGCTGAGAGGAATCATTCTGAGCTCTTGTGTCAGGAATCGCTCCTAATTACCTTCAATCTGAGCTCCAGCATTTGTTTCACACATAATGACTCGAATGAGGATTAAGCGCTGGGCGCTGAGATAATTACTCCACTAATGTTCCCTCAGCGCCCAGCATGGACTCACACAGGAAGGCACCAACCGGCCGGAGCTGAAGGTTCTGGAAGGTTCTGCTCATCCCGACCCGCAGGCAGACATGGCACCGATCAAAACTGGCTGGAAAACAGAATAACCTGATCAGTTCAGAGCAGAAACATCCCCACAGCATGGACTACAGCTTAAAGATTAAAACAGCAACCGAGATCAGACACATGGAAACACGGTAAATGCTTGGTCAGCAGAAAAAACAAGAAACTGTTTTAAAATCCAACAATCTGACGATTTTCTTATTAAAGCTGCAGAAACATCCAAACTAAGATCCAGAAGTTTCAGCCATTAACCTCAGTAATCTGAGACTGTTTTCAATATTCTTAATGATGAAATGTCATTCAAATCAATCAGATCAATTAGGCCAATCAGTTCAATCAATCAGATCAATCAGGAGTTTGGATCAGAGCTGGAGGGAGGGCGCTGTCGTCCCCTTGTGGTGCCTAAAGACACAGCAGCCAAAAAAACAGCTTTTACACAATAGAACCAAAGATCAACATATGATGGTTTACAAGCTAGCATTAGCTGCAGCACAGCTAGCCACTGTAGGAAGAAGGAAGGGGTTTTGTTAGAACTGGTCCAGTTGATGCTGTTATTCGTTTCCATGGCAATGAGTGATGCGCTGCAGGTGACTGAAGGGAAGCAGGAGGACTAACATACAGGAGGAAGCATTAATAGTTCACATTAATATCACAAGTCAAAGGTTAAAGCATTTCTGCTGTGATGAAGATCAGACCTCAGTAGCAGCTCTGGACATGTCGGGCTCTGTTAGCGCGCTACAGCCAGGTCTGCTGCAGAGCCACACATTTCCCCTCATTCTGCAGCAACAGAGCCATCAGGAGGGTTCTGGTCTAAACGTGAGGAGCAGCAGCCTCCTGCTGTGGGATTCTCAGTGATGAAGGGTCTTCCCTCCGCAACGCTCTGGAGCCTGAACTGCAGTGTCTGTTTGTGAATCAGGCGGCATACGGCCGTCCACCTGCTCCTCTCCGAGCTTCGCCCCCTGGCGCTGAACGGCAGTGAAATGGAGCAATCACAGGTCGGGCCAAACCCCCTGGAGTCGGTACATGATGAAACCGACTGAAGCTTTTATTGTTCTCTGGCTGGAAAGAAGATTTAAATAAATTAGCCTGTCAGTTTGGTTAGCATGTCCATTATCAGCTGCCATTATTTCTTCTGAATTCAGCGACATGAAAAGAGCGTCTGGACTGAAAGAAACTCTCCTGATAATGGAAAACATAATTCTGATGTAAGAACAAATGTCCTGAGGCAGCAGTGTGTGTAGCTTCAGTGTAGCTGCGTCTTTTCCTGGCAGGTTATCTGTGTTTTCTTCTCTCCACAAACAGCAGAAACCCAGCAGGACGTCACTGAACTCTGGTACCAGGAGGACCGGCTGCTTTCATCACCTGGGACTTACCCACACAGTGTAATGGCACTATGTGAGCCACACTGCAGCTCTGCGTCTGTTATCATGTCAATACTGAATATTATTTAGAAATTTACATATGGGTTTGAGGGAATATTTTCCCTTTTAGTGCTGCCTTACCTCCAGGATTCAGCTGTAATTTTATTTGATAGTCAGTCAGTTAATGGACTCACTCAGCCGGTGAGTCCATCTCGTCCTCCATCCTGTTAAATTCATGTTCATTAATTACAGAAATATGTGTGACGTTCACTGAAGCATGAGAGATGCAGAAGAATCTAACGCAAGAAATAAAAGTGAGGAATGTGTTCTGTGGAGCCCCAGTTTTCAGACCATAAACGTCTCCAGAAAACGCTTAAAGCTGCACATTTTAATAATTTAAACACCAATTATACCTTAAAAACAAGACACAAAGATGTGAGTACACAGAATACCAAGATGTGAACAGGCGAGGATCCACCGAATCGAACCAAACATAACGACAGAAATATTATTACTGAATAATTTCAGCAGGAAATCCTTGAGATAAAATGACAGAATGTGATTTTCAGTGAGAACCTGGCTAACAGGCACATCGCTGCACAGAATGCAAAACAATAATTAAAACAATCACAGAAGTCACTGAAATACACATTAATTAAAAACGACCAGAAATATAGAACAGAATTAAGACTGTAAACTAACTGAAGAAGCTTTAGGAAATAAAATCAAAGAACAAAATGTTAAAGACGGCATAAATGTAACCTTAAAGGTTTCCCTGTGAATTTGGAAATGTTTGTCTTCTTTTTACTTTCAGCTGTTTGACACATGATGTCACATTTGATTCTAACTTACTGGACAGTTTCTTACCAAACAAGCTGCAATAGAAGTTTGTAGAAACTCTCCGTTGGCCTGGGGAACACAAACTCTTGATTTCCTTTGCATTGATCAGCTGCAGCATCAGATGTTTCTCCTGGAGGATCAGAGACGTAGAAGATGTTTTTCATGATGCATAAAGAGACCGGAGCTCATTTCCAATCAATACTTTCTGATTCAGTGCTCATGTTACTGAAATAACTCCCATAAATTCCCTCTTAATGCAGTAAATGCAGCCTGGGTTTGACTGTACAGTAAAAGCTGGACTGGCAGAAGCTATTTGGCTGTCATGAACAATGAGAGAGAATTATTCAATATTGCATAATCACTGCGTTAATACCTCTGAAGAGTGAGAAAAAAGCCACATTTCTCAGTAAATCAACACAAACAATAAAATAACAAATCTGGCTGAATGTCATGATCAGAGCAGGAAATTTGGGATTTCCCGAGCAGCATGGTGTCAAACAGAAAGTGGCTGTTCTTGTTTTCTCTGTGCTGAAAGGAGAATCTGGAGCTTCAACTTGTTTTTGGCTCTTTAACTAGAAACTTTCCGAGTTGCTGTTCGTCCTGCAGCAGTTCCAGGCCGTTTCAGGAAAACATATGGCTGCTCTAAAAGAAAAAACCTTGCATTGACTTGTGGCGTTTTAGGCAGATTTCATATGGTTTACATATAATGGCATTACATGGCTTGTGCATTAATCTGCCCAGAAAAGCTGCTTTCTAATGAATTTCTACCCAGCTGTGATCTTCTTATGCGAGGATCACAAAGTGTTTCCAGGTCTTCTCCAGCGTCGCCTCAGACTGGAAACCTTTCAGACTGTTTTCTCCTCAACATGAACACCAAGTCAAGACAAGTTTATTCATACACATTTTTAAAACAGAAAGACTGAGCGACGTGCTGAACTGAACAGACACCAGAAAACATAAAACCAGCAAACACAGAATGTCTAAATGCTGCAAAAAGTAGCAAACATGAAGTTCATTTCATTAAGTATGCTTGAGCATCAGTGTAGAACATGTAGGACCTCATATATTTTAGTACTTTTCAGACTGGACTGGAACATTTTCATTTAGGAAAAGTTTACCTTAAGGTCATTTTAAGTTTACAAAGATATTTATAATTTCTTCTTTCTTAAAAGGATCAACATGTTGGCCTAAATATCTTGGAATTGTTCTACTAACTAAAAATAGTTGCTTGTGACACATCAAAACTCATAATTATATATTTCCAACCATGGCGGTGACCATGTTTCACCTGGTGGGTTGATGCTGCGTTGCGGTCTGCGCTGTTTGGAGTCTACAGAGTAACATCAGGAAGGCTAACTTTACCTCAGCTGTTGTTAATCATTTTGCTTGCCTGGTGTAATTCCAGATAATGCCACACTGTGTTGCTGTTGGCTGTAATTACATGAAAAGAAGAAGAGCAGACTGGGAGATTGCTGAACACAACTTCCAAAGTTTGTGGCACTACGTTTGCGCCCTCAACATTTCTCACCAGAAGACTTTGTCAACCAGCAAAACTGATGAAAGCGCTAATCGGTGATCGTTAACGAGCTAAAACCGAATACCTGCAGTTTTTATCCACAAAGTTTCTATACCCGCTGCTGGTTAGAGAGCCAAAGATGCTGAGAGAAACTGACAGGCAGTGGAAGCTCCTTTAAATGCTAACGGAGCTAATGCTACTGCCGCCGGTCCAGACTGAAGACCTGATTGGACTCACAGCTACGTACTTACTGGATCACACAAAGTAGAGGGACATTCTTCTTCTTTTGTGTTTTATAGGTGGATGGCAAACCAACTTCAGGTGCATTTACTGCCACCTAGCGGACTGGAGTGTGGATGTCAATGACAGAGAGACTTCATCAATACACACATTAATGTGCACATATATAGGCTACATACACACACATATGTATGTGTCCGCATGTGTGTTTACATATATACATATACATACTTTTAAGTACAATTAAACAACCTGGACGTCCATGTGACAATATTTTATTAAAGTTTATTAAAAAGAAAAAAACCCTACTGTATTGTTTTTACATCTAAAATAAATATTTCTCAAATATCTACTGTTGCAGCTAATCGTGGATCCCTTTAAGTATATTTAAAGCATTGCACAAGTAACTATCCCTCTTATTTGAATGACTTCTGGAGTACAAAACACTTTTATAGTAAATGTAAACAGGAGTCAACGACTTCGCTTATTCTGTTCTAGGATCAATGTGTGTTTTTAGTTCTTTCTATCCAAAACAAGCAGGAATTATAGCAAAGTGACTGTAATGTGTAAATGCAGTCAGTGAAGCTTCACTTGGTTTTTCTTCAGTGAAGCAGAAAATAAATAAACTGGTTTTTAATAAATGTGCCTTCACTTTAAAAATAAAACCCAAAGTGGTTCCGATGAGGCCCAGCCTCCCTGTGTGGCTGCGGATCCAGGTTCTGGACCCGGGCCCGCTGACTCGGTTCGGGGTTCGGGGCGGAGACTTCTCTCCTCTCGGACCAATCACAGTCCACGGTTCGACTTTGTAAACAACTCTTCCACGCTGCTTTTTAAAACCCACTTTTTTCTGGTTCCGAACGTGGGAGGAACGCCGCGGCGCTGCGCTGAGCTGAACCCGAACCGAACCGCCAGAACCAGGTGAGAATGATCCGAGTTCGGGTTTCTGTCGGTGCCGTTTGGCAGCTCGCGCCTGCTGCTGCGAGCGCGTGCTCAGGTGCCCGAGCGGCGGAAACCAACTGACATGTTCCAGGGCCGAACCGAACCGAACCGAACCGGGGGGAGTTCGGGGACACCGTGTCCATGTTGGGAGTGATGACGCCACAGTCCGCTCCAGATCGACCTGGTTCTGTTTGTAAGAGGCTGACAGAACCGAACCGAACGGGCCAGAGGTTCTGACTTGTTGCACATGTAGGAGTTGCTCCAGAACCAATTCTGGTTCTGGTTCGGGTCCTGGCTGGGTTTTGTCTCCTGCCAGCTGTTTGGCTGAAGGGTCAGAGTTCAGAGGACAAATTGTTATTAATCTGCTTTTGCGTCAGAGCGACGAACAGAACCTGAGCTTAAGTGGCTCCATTTGGACCCGCAGCAGGTTCATATTATCGGGAGAAAAGGGTCCAATTATGGTTTAAAAGCTCCGGGTTTGTGTTCAAACTGCTGGAATAATCACCAGCCACCTTGATGGTGACAGTTTGGCTCTTAGATTTCAGATTTGTCAGTAAAATGATGAGCTTTAAATTCACTTCACTGTTAACTCAGCAAGGCGCCCGCTGCTGCCCCCAGCGGCGCTGCAGGGAACTGCAGCCTGGATGTGGCGCTGTGAGCTTCAGAAATGTTCTCTGAACGGATGTGGCCTCAGCCTCGCTGTGGAGCGTGTGTGTGTGGGTGTGTGTGTGGGTGTGCTTTCTGGACGCCCCTGAAGGAGGCAGGGCTGAGGAAGAGGAGGAGCGCTGGCTTCCTTTAACAACGGCTGAGAAGCAGGGAGGTTTGGCAGAGGCTGCTGTGAGTTCAGGTGAAGTTTGAACACCTGCGCTGCGTTCATGTGGTTTCACTGAAAGCTGTGTGGAAATGTGATGCATTCATGTGGACCTGCTCTGGGTCCATCTTTGTCCTCACTGCGGTTCTTCTTCCTCTGTCTGCGGCCCAGTGAGGAATGGAGCTGATGTCGGCGTTAGAGGTCTTCCTCATCCAGTCACTCATACGCCTACTTACTAACATCAACCTGTAAACTTCATCTGATGTATGCTGCAGCAGAACGACACCTAAAGTACCAGTAATAGTTTGATTGATCAATTTGTTTTATCATTAGGTGGAAAACTAGAAGCTTTTTTACATAATCATCTAAAAATGATAAAAAAATACACAAGCTCTAGAAAAAACTGCAATGTTTTTATCTTTGTTTTAAAACCTAAGAATAATAAAAAAAAATGACAACAAATTTCCTGTAATAGATATTTATTACAGTTTGTGATGTTTTTTAACACGTTGCAACATTTGCTGTATTTATTTAACTGGAATTGATTTCCCACCTGATGCACCCCATCAGTTTTGTCTCTTGCTTCCAAGGTAATAACATTTTGCCGGGACAAAATTGCAAAAGTCTGACTATGGGCTCCTGAATGAAACTTCATGTCTGTGCAAACGCAAACAGGAGACATTTGTAAATGATGACATCAGGAGGGTCAGGTCCAGTTTTTCACAGCACAGCACAAAATGGCCGACCTCAGTTCTGTATGAACCTTGTCACATTACCTGAAGCAGAAAAGAAAAACCTGCTCATTGTGAAACATTTATGCTGTCAGCAAACAAGCAGAGCTTATAGGCGCCACATCATTTGTGCACCTCTGTACAGGCAAAATGTTTCTCTGCCCCCTGCTGGCCTGGAATGCGCACTACATCGTGTTCAGTACTGTCTGAGTTTTGGTTGCGCTGTGATGTCAGTGTAGTTGGTTTTTTTGGGGTTTTTTATGGAAAAGCTGCTAGCTGCTTTAGCATTTAGCCTCTACCAGTGAACGATGCACCGTGCTGCTCTGTGGCGTCTGCATTATTCTGGGTTCTACTTCATTTTTACTAAGAAAGGAGCTGACTTGAACTAGACCGCTTTGAGTTGTGTCATCATCTGAGCTGTGTGAAGGCTGCAGCCCGGCAGGCCGGATGTTGTCTCAAAAAACAGCTGAGCTGCAGATGGCAGGCCTGAGGTTGGCTGTGCTGCTCATGCACATCACTGCAGCTGAAAAACCGCTCATCCGACTGATTCTTGTTGTTTTGCATTTCATGCAGCACACTTTCATTTCCTGCCAAATGTTTCTTGTGTTGGCGATCAGATGGAGAGTGCTGCTTGTTGGTGACATGTTGCTGTTCATAATGATCTGCTCTGCTAGATAACCAGCTTACGCGAAGCTCATCGATGTCATCGCTTCCTGGAACGGCAGCTGAACAAAACAAGGCGCCTGCCTGACGCGGCTTTGGTGGTTTGATGACTTTAAACGTGCGGCGTGTCGAGCAGAGAGGAAGACGAGCTGCAGGTGGAGAAGAGACGACAGGAGGAAGGTTCCTCACCAGAGCCCAGAGGTTGAGGCTGAAGCAAGCTGAAGCAGCCTGCAGCAGCTTGCTTCAGCGCAGGCAGCCTGCAGCAGCCTGCAGCAGCTTGCTTCAGCGCAGACAGCCTGCAGCAGCCTGCAGCAGCTTGCTTCAGCGCAGGCAGCCTGCAGCAGCCTGCAGCAGCTTGCTTCAGCGCAGGCAGCCTGCAGCAGCCTGCAGCAGCCTGCAGCAGCTTGCAGCAGCCTGCAGCAGCCTGCAGCAGCTTGCAGCAGCCTGCAGCAGCCTGCAGCAGCCTGCAGCAGCCTGCAGCAGCTTGCTTCAGCGCAGGCAGCTGCAGCAGCCTGCAGCAGCTTGCTTGTGTCAGATGCTGGACAGCTTCCATCAACTGCTGCTGGGATCAGGAAGTTTAATCATCTCTAAGGTTGAAAGATTTTACATGAAAATCTTATTAAAAAAACTAATTTCTACATCATTTTTTTTAGATCACAAATTTAAAACCTTTTCCAGTCGTACACCTTCTGCCAAACACCAAACTTTTCTCAGGCCTTTATTGTCTGCAGATGTGAAAGTTTCCTTTGGCTTTGAGTGGTTAAAAGCCGTCATGATAAAAATGTCACAAGAAGAATCGTAACTTCAGATCTGAATGATGCTGAGCAGCTGAGAAACATTTTCCATCTGGATGAAATGAAATCTAAATGGTTCCTCTCTGGGTTCAACTGGAGTTTTTGTGTTTTGTAATAATTAATGTAACTGTTGCAGCAGCCAGTTTGAATTTTCAGATTATTTATGCTTGGACTCGGACTGTCATCGGAGACAACCTGGACAGTTGGACAGTGGACAAACCATCTCTTCTCCAACGTCTCTCACCATGTTAGGGATTTAAAGAGCAGCAGCTAAAGCGAAGGAGGCGGATTAGCAGAGCTGCTAGCAGCTGATGATGTCATCGTGTTACTGTGGAATATCGTCTCTGCTGGCTAGATATTGAGCTGTTAGCATGTTAGCATAAGCCTGTCATACAGCAACAATCTTCAGTTAGAGGCCTCTTTAGATGCATTGCATGACTGACTGCTACTGGAGCTTCTTCCTGATCTGATAAGTAATCCTTCAGGCCAAAATCTGAGTATTTTGCAGAGAAGTGTTGCTTACTCCACCTGCAGGGGGTCATAATGTTATGGCTGATAGATGAGCAGACAGAGCTTCATCCTCCAGGAACAATTGGTGTGTGTGCGCATGTGGGTGTGTGTGTGTGCGCATGTGGGTGTGTGTGTGCGCGCATGTGGGTGTGTGTGTGTGCGCATGTGGGTGTGTGTGTGCGCGCATGTGGGTGTGTGTGTGTTAGCATTAGTAAGGACTGTTTTCCAGTAAACCCTACGTTGTGAGGACCTTCTTCTCCTGGTTTTAAATTGAATCAGGATTTTTCTGGTCATTTCTCTGAACTCTTTTAGAGGCCTGGAATAAAAGTGCAAACCAGCTGAAATTGAACATAATATCATCCCTTTAAGGGTGGAAAAATGTTGGCGTAATTGGAAGCACGGTGCTCTTCCTGAATATAAATCACAGAGAAAAAACGTGGTTTCATAATGAATGTGTAAAGCAGCCAGTGTAGCGCAGCTTTGCTGCATATTTTTCACATTACTGTACGATGCGCAGGGCGTTCATTTGTCTGGCCTGTGAGGCGTGACGCGCTCTTCTTGTTTAAAGTAATCAGGAGAGAGAGGAAGACACTCCAGCTGTGATGAAGGTGTGTCTTGTTTTCTTCTGGTTTCATGGCTGCTGACTCTGCAGAGTGATGCTGAAACTCCCTTATCGTCTCAGCGGGGAACACACTGTCTCTGCAGCCCGACTGCTTCCACCGTTTACTGCTTTAGCTGCTCTCAACCTGCAGCTCATCTCTACCTCCGCCACAGAGCCGGTGGTTTACACACACACACACACACACACATACACACGCACGCACCCATTCTTCCAGTCTGTCTGTGTGTGAGAGACAATTGAGAACTGCTGCAGCAGCGGAGATCTTCCTCGTCAAGTGTTTGACTAAAAGAGTCTCATTTTAAATAGTCAATAAATTCATAGTAAGTTGTTATTAGAACAGCTGCTAGTTATTTCTCAGAGTTAAAGCAACTTTGTTACTGTAAACATTTCTTTTAAATTTAGCTTTCCATCCATAGAGTAATGATATAAACTCTGAATCTATAAACTATGTTCACTTTGGAGAAGAAACAGTTGGCTTTCATTCAGGAGTCTCTTCATAGGTGGTAGAAGCCTGACCTCTAGTGGTCATGAAGCAGTCATGCACCGACTCAATAACATTTCAGGGAGCCTGTGGACAGGATGTCTGTCTGTCAATCAATCAATCAATCAATCAATCAATCAATCAATCAATCAATCAATCAATCAATCAATCAATCAATCAATCAATATCAGTGGAGCACCTTTCATACAGAAACAAAAGTTCTTAACATCAGCTCAAAACGAGAGGCAAAAAAGCAGTAAAGAAATTCAGGGAAACCAAACCGGGAGGAAGCTGGAGCACCCAGAGAGAAGAGGCTGGGATTCGAACCCAGAACCTTCTTCACAGAACCACCTGAGTTACCGTGCAACCGAATTTCAAGCAACAATATGAAAAGTTTTTTGTTCTTCTCTTTTTTTAAGAACAAGCTGATTATAAATCCTGTGATTATCAAACTGCTCTACCTCAGAAAGGATGATAGGGGGCGCTCCGTTAGCACTGTCCCTGTTGTTCATGACTAAAACTTCCAGACGTTGAGTCGGTTTAGGGCTTTAGCTTATTTTGTTTCCAGTTTTTTTCAGTTTATTGTTTTTATTTTTATTTATTCACTTCATTTCCAGCGTGGTTCTGTTCATAACGAGGTTTATGAAGATAAAACATCCTGGAGCTTCTCCACTGACTCTTCCGTTCAGGGGAAGTTTTAAATCTTTGCTGCTTTTCTTCTCCAGCTTTAACTTTACAGAGAAAAAAACAAACAAACTGGGATTCAGAACAGGAAGAGAGGCGAGCGGGCTTTGACTGCGCCAGTTCTCCAGTTTGGTGGTCTTCCTCTGAAGCTGGGTGAGAGAATCAGACTGGAAGGAAAAGATGAAAGGAGGGATTTGTTGATTTAAATGCTGGATTTCTGTGGACCGGCGGGCCGATCCTCTTCCTTAGTGGGGTCATGTTTATGAGCCATAATCGGCAATATTCAATCATTTCTTTACATTGACAGCATGACGTAATCCATCCTGAATGTGTGTCTCCTACATTGAAGCCATGGCTTAGAGAAGCTAACGAGTCTTTAGCTAAAGCGTCTCCTTGTTAGCGCGGAGGAACACTTTTATATTCGTATTGTTTTGTTTTAGTTCTGTTCTATTACATATGAAATCTCCAATAATAATCTGTACATATTTATTTTGTATCATCACATGGACTGATGGAGTTTAAATTTATTACAGCCAAACTATAAAGCTTCAGCTTTGATTAATATATTACATAGAACTTAACTGTCCTGAACGCACCGCGCACTCCTAAACACACTCCTGAACGCACCGCGCACTCCTAAACACACTCCTGAACGCACCGCGCACTCCTAAACACAC